>JARHVA010005723.1:357500-592500 GCA_037957365.1 Torreya grandis
TTACATTACTTATAATCTAGTATGCGCTCTAGATGCCAGTGTATTTATTTTGGTCTCACTTAATTGGTTAATGTTGGTCCTACAACTAAGTTAATTGATTTTTATCTATAATTGGTATTAGGTTAGATAAATAATCATTTCATAAGAGTAAATAATACATTCATCATGAGGGTTATAAAATCATTAAAGTAATATTGGGGATAAAGGATCTCTAACGAAGGATATAATCTCATAACATATTATAAAATATTCTTCATCCAATTTTATAAATTATCTTACATCAAAGTAGAATAATTTAAGGGTTTTCTTTGGAGACTCCCAACGTTGGTAAGTGATAAAATTACATCAATTAAAATATGTAGATAACTTATAAATTTTCATAAGTGGTTTAAAAATATCATGTAGTAGGTGTAATGTTCCTAATCACATTATGTCATTACACTTGGAAAAATTAAATAAATGCTTAGAATTATGAGTCTTCAATGACCTAACTCACACTAAATCCTCACACAAGTAGATATTCCTTTCATTTTAAAGGGTAAGTGAAATATCATCTCAAGATAGGTGTCACATATATACACACACAAACATTTGGAATATTATTGGGTATATTGTGTGGATGAGCATGAAGTGTGAAGGTGAGAGTGGGGTCGACTAAGGTTGGATCAAATCAAATCCTTTAATACTACTTGGGTGCCTGAAGAGATGATGGATGATGGAAGTGAATCTCTTGATCCATATTATATTGAGAAAGTCATATCCTCACCTTTGATAATTATAAAATGATATTCACAAGAGTTTATTTACCTTTATATTCTACCAAGATGATAATAGATAAATTAATTTGTTCAATAAGAAACGTTTAGAATTCACAGAACCAGTGGCTCAAGAAAAATATTACACTGACATCCATAGGGGCTAGTCTTGGAAGCTTTGTCACCATATTACAAAAAATAGATACTTTATAATATATGGTGATAGATAAGGCACAAATTATCTTAAATATCTAACAAATACATGTGTTAAATTCTAATCCATAATGGTGAAGTTATAAATTAAGAGACCAACATAGAAACTATCAACTTCTCTTCAACAAGGATACAATTCATTATTGATAGATAATACTACTCAAAAATACATTTAATCTAGTCAAGGAATATATTAATAATTGGTTATAAGATAACTTCAAGGTTTAATTTAGTATATTTTAGCATCCCCACTTATTCTATCATCTCCTTATATTTAGCTTCCTTAAAAATTTATTCCACCAAAATAGCTTACTTCATCATCAAATTTAGTTGATTTAGGTGTATAGGTGGTTATTTTTAGTGATAATTATTTTTATGTAAACACTATTAGAAAATAATAGAAGGGTAGTATACATAGAATTACATAATCTTGACATTGTCTTAAAAAATCTAGTTACACCTCCTTCAAATTTACCTAGTACTACCTCAATATTAGTCTCTATTTACTAGAAGCTCAATTTGTATAATTTTTTTAACCAATTATAGATAATAATGAATATAAAATTACTATATCTGACTACACCATGAAGACAATTCCACTAGGCATAGCCACTCATGAGATTAATGTGTATAATCTTAGGAAGACTACTAAATGCATGATTAACAGGTTTGAGAAAGATGAGTTCACTAAAGAGTAGTTGAATGATCAAGTTTTGAATATTTTTATATATGAATTACCTTGTAATCCCAATGGAATCCACAAAAAGTTCCAAAAATGACATCCCTACCAAGATACGTGGATTCAACAAAAATGTTATATCTACCATAAGCTGGTATAATAGATATGGAAAAAATTATGAGTCTTAGGTGGAATAATTACTTTTGGATCAATTAAAATATATCTAAGAGATAGAAAAAACATATGAAAATATTGATTTATATTAGAACAAGTTGAATAAACAAATCAGATACCAATGAAAAGAGGTTCTACTATGGATGAATATTAAGGAATAAATAGAAGAAATGGTAAACACATATGTAGATATATTGGTCAAAAGTAGTGTGTTTGAAAAAATTTAAAATGATATTTCCTATGATTGGTTTGAGAGTATTTTTTAGAATATTAATGTGTTTAACAAAGTAATTGACGATCCAACAAAGTAATCAAATATTAGAGATAAAAATATTGTTGATGCTTATTTAAATATATGGAGCCTACACTATGATATAAATAAGGATGATGGTTCAAATAAAAACTGAATAAGTGTGACGAAGAGAAATGTATAAAGTTTATTAAATAATAACTACTCAAACAATGATATTTTAATGTCTCTTCCATGAATAAACTCAAAAACATTAAGGAATTGAGTGCACAATTAATTTATTTTTTAGAAATTCTTAATATAATGATGATAAATTTGGGTAGGTGGTAAGTATAATGAAATAATATATTCATTAAAAATAAATACACCATTTATATCATGCTAATTAATTATAGATACTATAAGATTCTCAAGATGAAGCAAAAGTTACATAGTAACTAAATTCAAAGTAGATGGTTGTATCATGTGTATTTCCTTAGAGAAATACTCATAGGAAGTGTGTTCTATTTTTATATATTTTATTTTTTATTCAAATATAAATTATAAATAAAAAATTATAAAAGGATAGAGTTGATAATATGAAGGGTCAAACCATTCCCTCATAAAACTATAAATAGGGGAAATGGATATTTTATAAGGGCTATTTGATGTTCTTTGTAATTTTAATTGAAAGGAAGGAGAAATAAAAAATTTGGTCATCCTTCCATTGATAATATGTAGGAGATTATATAACTTTGTGCCTTCTAGTTTCTAGTTGTAGATGTGCATTATGCCTACATGAATGTGCATCTCTCAACTCTCAAGAAAAAATTATTTTATTTTCAAACTAATTTTGAATTATTTCTTTTAATGTCTGGGATAAGATCTCCATTTTCTTGGTGATGTGTGACTTTTCATTTTCCTTATTTTATTTTTTCTTTTAAATTTAGAAATTAATAAAACCCAATCTCATATTCAACCTATATATAGTGTAAATATATATTTTTATTATTTTTCCTATTTTTAATAAAGGGAACCTCCCCTCAGAATAGAGGAAGGACTTTTTCCCCTTCATTATTTTGAAAACAACATATTTTTCGTAGTGTAAAAAAAATAAAACAATTTTTAGTGCCCACTATTGGGAACCTTTTGGTTATTATCAATCTACCCTCTAAACCCATAACTCAACAATTCATATGAGTCCATAAGGTGAGAATTTTTCTCACACACATGGGGTGTTTGATAGATATAAGTAAATTTATATAGTTTTTTATCCCTCTTATCAATTTGGCTAGATAAAGATTCACAAGGTCCAACAAGAATAGAGGTGCTTCTGAACCATTATTTAAGCTACAAGAAAATTATAGATTCAAATTTTCCATAGAAAAGATAAGAATAATTAGTTCAATAATAAATAGAAATCTATTTTGACCTAACATCTTAGCCTTAAGGGCCATAAATTGACACATGCTGGTAGTCATAAAAATAACTTGGGGCCCACAAATTTTGACCATTGGATTTATGTGCTGAATTTCATGAGTTACCTTGTGGTTCAAGGAAATATCTCCTTAAGTTTACTGGTGATTATAAAAAATTCCAATAAAAGCATATATTCATTTTTATTTGATTATAACATTTTGGGCATGGATCATGAAGATGCATCAATAACATTAATTATTGAGACCATAACTAAAATATTAGTATAATTATTCCATCATTTATAATTTGAATATTACCCAATTTTAAATGCAATGAGGACCAAGTTTGAATACATATTAAAACTAGGTCAAGTTGAATATACACTATTAACTTAACTTACATTGATAAAAAAGTACCCTCATGAATCAATGAGAGATTTCATAGCTACATTCAACAAGTTTATACATAAAATCCATTAAAATTTCATTCTCACCTTGGAAAATCAAAAGTGATTCTTTTTTAATGCAAAAACACTTGAATTAAGATTATTCATATGAAGACACCATCCACCAAACCTGAAACAAACCAATAATTATACCATAGACATAGAAGATGATATGGTAATGGCTAGGAATATTTAAAAAGGTTCCTTCAAAATTAAATGATAGACTATCATGGATCCACTAATTTAAAATATCTATTGGCCTTCAAGAACACATGTTCCCATACACATCAATTTTCACCTTATCAATATGTACCCTAGATACCTTTTGTTCTATACAATAATGTTTATCTTCACCTTCCAAATACAACTTTGAAACTCCTTAGTGAAGCATCTCCTACTTAAGTTAATTTTTCATGTACTTGGCATGCTAAAAAAGATCATGATGGTTAAAAATATCCAAATAATACAATATTTATATAGTTATGCACCTTAGCAAAACCACTACAAAAGGTGTCTAAGGTACCTATAAACCTAAAATACAAGAACTTGATGGTGAATCCACAATGGGATACTTAGAATATGAACTCAATTATGAGGACCAAAATTATGTAGTGGGAGATATGAATAGTAATTATTATGTGGTGTTCACAAGAGATAAAAATGAAAAATTGAATGTAACCAAAAAGAGTAAATAAAAAAGGGAAAAATAAAGGTCAAGATGTTCCCAAAGTACCCTCTCCAAATATTATTCTCAATACGGGAGTGTTTTTACTTAAATTTTATAAAAATAAGTCAACAAAGATGTGGACTATGTCTTCTCCACATATTATTTTAATTTCTAAAAATTCAAAGTCTATTTTCCAATATTTTTTTGACATCATTGATCATATGAAAAAAAACCAAGTTTCATATCACTCAAGCCAAATAACCTAGGTCCAATCTAGATTAGTTTAATAGGTTGATGAGAGTTATTTGAGGAGATGGTTATAATTAATCTAGAGTACCTACTTAATCTAGACCTATAAATTATGCCTCTCAACATCATATGGTTGTGTTTAATTAGAATGGTGAAAATATTCATCCATTCTATGGTGCCTCTTCATTGGAAGTTTTCAATTTAAAAATTACATCATTTACTCTAGAGCTTTAGAAAATGTGATTATTATATAAATGGCACACATATTTGGTTTAGCATGTACTAGAATGTTCAGTCATTGTTATTCCATGTAAATAAATAAATTTCCTCTCATTAATAAAATCAAATATTCTTAGGTGGCTCTAATAACCTTTCTATAAAAATAGTCAAGGTGACTATCTTAGATGTAGATAATCTTCTAATTTAAAAGATGCCATTGAGAATAATTTTGTGTAAATATATTGATGGTTAAATACAAATGGATTAGAATAATTCCATGATTATGATAAAGGGAATCAAATAAAATATCCTACCTAAACTAAAAACCAAATATTTCTTCTAAAATCAAAATATCCATAAGAAAATATTCTCTATGATGAAATAGGTCCTAATACATACATGATGACGACTTACAAAGATCTAGAACTAAAAAATATCATTACATTTGATATAAATGAAGTATAAATATTGAAATTTGATAAAATATTATCATCTATAGGATTAGGTGTTAGGGTAATTCTAATTTCTCCTCAAAATGAGTTGACCCATTTTTCATACAATCTCTAATTTTAATGTACAAATAACACATATGAATAAAAAGTGCTTCCACCTAAGTTTAAAGTGGTGAAATAAATGGAAATTCAAACTCTTTGAGATCAAGGATATGTTGAGCTCATAGTAAAATAGGTATAAAAATAATACCAATTGAAAAATTATATATTAATGAAATACAAGAACAAGCATTGGAATGTATTGAAGATTTCAATTATTTACTATATTTATACTATTCTAAGAGAGGAAAATATTAAAGCACATGAATTTGATGTATTTTCATCATTTCTCATATCTCATCTTACATTAGATAAGGAAAAATATGCTATTAAATTAGTATACTATCTAAATGTTACATCCATATTCGATCATTAGTAGGATTTTAATTATGATGATAGAATGATTAATTTATTAGGATAGGAATAAAATTTCATAAATTTTTATTTTGAAGATAGTTGATCAACATACAGAGAATAATTCTCACAATAAATCAAAATTGTGGATTAAAATATATCTAAATACTATCATAAGCCAAGGAGAAAAAATAGATCAGTTAAAGGTAATCCAACTCAAAGGAAACACAATCCAAAAAGGCTTCATATCACTGAAAGAGTTATTTTATAATCTTGATTGATACATAATAATAATTTTAAATAATAACCTAAGGGTTCTCTTAATTACAAAAAAGTTAATGTATCCAATGAAGAAGAGCCGTGATGTGTGAATATTATGAAATGTTGTTCAAGAAAGAGTGAAAATGATTTATAACCCTCTTTAATATGTATAGATAATTTTTATATGGTGTTATGATAATATAAATTCCTAACCAAAATATATGTAACATAGCATACCTATGAAGTAAGGCATCAATCATTTTAGGCTAAAGTTGAGGTATTATAACAAAAATATTTCAGATACCATCTATAAATAAATTTAAAATAATGGTGGATTACATGATCATATTTATAATTCATAAATGAACATGGGTAGAACACATCATGCCAGTGAGGAATAAAAATGTATAAGTAATACTATACATTGATTTTCACAATATGAATCAAGCCTATCTCAAAGACAACTACCTGATACTAATAATGGATAATATTTTTCAAGTGATTATAGGATACAAAATAATTTCTATGTTCGATCATTTTTATAGATATAATCAAATGGAAGTATTGTTTGAAGACTAAAATATAAAAATATTCACCACTCCATTGGGTAAATTTATATGTAGGAGGATGCCCTTCTAAATCATCAATTTTAGAACCACTTTTTAGAGATAAATGAATCTACCTTTTAGAAATATAATGAATAAAACTATAGTGATCTACCTTTATTATTTCACTATCTTTCCAAAAAATAGATTATATCACTATGATCATTTGAACATGTTCTTTTAGACATGTAAAGTTCATGGTATCTCACTAAACCCCAAAACTTCCATCTTTGTAGTCACATAAGGAAAAATCCTTAGGGTATCTAGTATTTAAGGTACCATGATTGATCCTAAAAGGATTAAGGTGATCCAATAATTATCTTTACCTACTAGTAGAACTAGTACATGCTCATTTTTAGGAAAACCAATTTTAACAAGAAGGGTTGTGCTTGATTTTGTAGAGCTAACTAGTTATATCTCTAATATTATGTGACAAAATAATACTTTAAAATGGAGTGATGAGAGGGAAAAGGCCTTTATAAAATAATTAATGATATTGATAATGCCCTAGTATTGGAATGCCCAAATTTAAATAAATATTTCATTACATATTTATACTCTTTAGAGTATACATTATTTTTTATCCTAGTGTAAAAATTGAGGAGGGTATTGGATCTTCAACTGCCTACATGATTTTTGGATTGAAGGATCATGATATCAAATACTTTCTTATAGAGAAACATGCATATAATAAGGTGAAGGTTGTAACACACTTAATTTTTTTTAAATTAGTTATGATCAATTTTTACAAGGACCTAAAAATAATTCATATTTTATATCTTTAATTCTAACATGGTTGTGATGGTCCTAAATTCAACTATAAAATTTATCTTTACACAACAAGAAATTGGTTCCAAGAAAGGAGGATGGATCAAAAAAGTGAAAGAGTATTATTTGAATATAAATCCAACCAATATTCTAAGAGGACAAGCAATGTTTTAGTTAATAAAATATTGTTCTAATATTCATAGAGAAAAGAATAAAAGTAATCTTAGTGAAAATGAAATAGAAGAGTTACTATTTATGAAATTGATTGATTTGGTGGATGAATGGTATTAATACATTAATTAATTATTTTGATACAAAGAATTACCAACTTACCTTAGTGATAAAATAAATAGATGAAACAAGTTTATAGAATAAATGTAAATAATTTGGGATAAAACAATATTTAAAACATCAATTGATGTTACTTTTATGAGATGTGTTGAAAAGGAAAAACAAAAGAGGTTGATATAAAATTTTCATGATCAAGATTGTGGTGGTGATCATGTCATTGCATAATTTTTTTTGAAAGATAATTAATATTAGAAAAAATTGTTTAGGGATGCATAAATGTGAGTTTAAAAGTTTGAATCATGTCAACAATTTTTAGGGAAACTGAAGCATGTATTTTTTCCTCTTTAACTTGTAATGACTGAAGCATGTATTTTTTCCTCTTTAACTTGTAATGATTTGATAACCTTTTTAGTAATGGGGATTATAATTCATTAACACTTTGAATCCTCACTCAAGTTCAGGAAATACCCATGTGTTAAAATATATAGAGAAATTATGAAATGGGTAGAATCCATCCCTATGAGATACACAACTTTTGAAGATGTATGTAATTTCATCAAAGAAAATATTTTGGCTAGATTTGGGGTTCCTAAAAAGATAGTGATAAATAATGCTTCCATTTTTTGTTCATCTATGATTGTTAGTTTTTTTATGGATATGGTATCTCATTAGAATTAAGTTTTTATGTATGGAATGAGTACAAATAAACTTTGAATTAATTTGAAAATTAATCTAGTGATCATCCAATCTTACCCAAAATTACTTGTTAATGTAGTATTATTGTAAGTGTGATTGATGAAAAAATATACAATCAATAGTTTAAAATTAAGCCTCTAAAGCTTGATTATTTTTATTTTATGAATACCAAAAATTAAAATCATATAATAATAATATTCAAAAATAATTTCTATAAGGAATTATTTTACCACACATTTTCACCATATTTTATTAATAAAATAGGCTAAATATAACAAATTATAGAGAACTTGACTATAAAACATGAAAATTGAAAGCATAAAAAAATCATACAAAAACTTAAGATAATTAAAAATAGACCAAGATAACTAAAAATATACTAAAGAGAAAAAAATGACTTACTGATAAGATATGGTCATCATGTAAGATGCTTCTCCAATATATAAGCAAAACATGCACACTAGACAAGCTAGGTACACACACACACACACACACACACACACACACACACACACACACACACACACACATAGATGTAATAAAATAATATTAAGTTTATTTAAATAAGATTATAAATTTCACCCCTCCTCTTTGGGATGAACATATGATGATTTGATCTCAATTTAGTACACATTTAGTGAACTAGACTATAACTACTTACTTTTAGTTATTTTATAGGAAGTTAAAAAATGTTCATGCTCAAAAAAACATTTAATCTATTAAATAAATAAATTAAATAAACCTCCTATACTAATAAAAAAAATTAAATTAATTATAACATTAAAAATCAAGTGTTGGCATTGGAATCATACTCAACATTCCCCCATTTAATACAAAAATAAAAAATACCTATCATCTCCGTAAGTCTTCCATGAATTTGATTCGATAATAATTAAGTAGGCCCATAAACAAATTAATATTAAATTCTAAAATAATCAATGAAAAAATATTTACCATTGACCAAGGATTAAAAAAAATTAATTTTGAGTTCAATATGTTTGGTTATAGCATAGAAAATTGGATTCTTGGATAATTATACTGCGCCATTGTTATCACCAAAAAATTATGTTAACTCAATTTGAGCCTCTATAAAATAAACTAAGATTATTATTAACCATATTATATTTTTTAAATTTTATTTAAGGGCTGTATATTCAATTACAATAGATGCTAATGCAATTATAGCTTGTTTCTTTGATGATAATGAAACCAACCCACTTCCAAATGTGAAGTAATAACCTAAAGTTGACTTCTTGTCATCAAGAGATACTTATAAATATACATTTATGTACCCAATTGGACATAATTAACTTAATAGTTTTAAATGAATACCATGATTATAAGTCCCACTTATAAATCTAGAAATTCTTTTCACTACTTGAAAATGTTGAGTGATGGATTGACAATAAATGAAAAAACTAGTGAAAACCCATAGTTGATACCAAGCCTTATTATAGTGAGATACATAAAAAATCCCACCTTGATCCTAAAATTAATTTCATCCATATAAGGATACATGTACTTTCTCATTATCTTTTCTCCACTTGTAATTAGAGTGTCCATAGGCTTAGAATCTTGAAGATTGTATTTCTTTAACATATATTAGATATATTTGGCTTGAAAAATGAATACTTATTGTTTTTCTTAATGGAATTACAATATAAGAAAGTAATTCATAATTAAAATATTAATAATATCAAATTATTATTTCATAGCTTCCTTGAATCTATTCAACATCTCCATAGAGATACCTATAACTATCAGGTCATATACATAGATATCAACACATATGACATTAGAACCAAATGATTGTATGTAAAGAGTTGGTTTATTTTTAATTATTAAAAATAATTTATCCAGAAAAAACTATAAATTCCTGAGTAACAATATTTTGGACCTTTATTTATCCCATAAATAATATTCTTCAACTTAAATAAACATAGCAATTTACCCTTTACTTCAAAACCTTGTGTTTGCCCCACATATACTTATTGTTTAATAAATCCATTTAGGAATGCAATTTTGACATACATTTGATATATTTTACATATTTATGAGTATATACATAGATAATTTTTACTATAATATATTGATGTGCCACGAGTGCATAAGTTTCCTCATAATCAAACCCATATGTCTAGGTAAACCTTTTTACAACTAGTCTAACTTTTAGCTTGTTAATTGTACCATCACTCTTGTCTTTGGTCATATGTCCCCATTCAGTTATAATGAAATATTTATTATATTTATGCTTAATAATATTACATGTATCAATCCTTTCATTTACATTCATCTCAATTTTCATAGAATCAAACCACTCTTTCCTTTGATTAGATTTTGCATAACATCTTGGTTCACTAGCCATAAATGATAAGGCAAACATCATATTATAATCATAAGAATAAAAAAAAATACCTTATTTATTTTAAATTATTATTATCCTTTTTTAATATTTATTATTTATCATCTAATTGGCTGGATGTGGATTTATGAAATGCTTTTAGTTATTTGGAGTTGATGAAGATGGATGACTAGTCTCTTAGGAAGATATAGTATTATTTACTCTTGAACAATAAATATCTGTAGGGATTTGTAATCCCTAAAAATAAAATTATATATGATACCCCATTCAAATTAATTTTTTTTCAATGATGTCATGATATTGTCATGGAGGTGTCCTAGTGAGTGGATGAGGTGCCTTGATAGTCTAAGTGACAATGACAAAGTGTGCAACGTGCTTGTCCTAGTATGCTTGAAGAAGGCTTAGTTGATATTCAGAGTTTTCGTGGTTATGGATGATTAGGGATGAATATTTTTATTTTAGGATGTAAAATAGGTTCATAATATGTTTCATAAGATTTAAGTGCTTGTTTTCATGAGTGTATTTCATCTGGTTGATCATTATTTTCATCTAGACATTTTAGGTCTAGTGGCAGAAAACCTAAGTAGGTAGTTTGCTAACATCACCATTACCATGTGTGGATGAGTCAAGGGGATTTAGTCATATGGTTTTGATAACCATTTTTATTATATATTATGCACTAAATATATATTCATGTGACTAAGCATGACAAAATATATGCATGTTCAATGTTGGGTTCCTAGGTAGTTTGATAATGTTTTTCCATACTTAGCCAAATTTGCAATGTGGTAAGAAGAGATGAGTAAGAATTTTGATGGTATTATTTTTTTAATTTGTAAAGGTGAGAGGAAAAAATGATCATATGGGTTTGTTCATTTTTTATCCTAGTCTATTTTCACTAAATTTATGTCATGTGATGAAGCACGTCAAAATCTATGCATGTACAAAGTTGTTCTATCAGATAGTTCTTGACATATTTGGCTCTATGAGAGAATAAAGTGAGTGATAATTTTAATGTCATTATATCTCACATGTGTGAGGATTATATGAGAATATTACCACATGGTTATATTATCCTATGTAATCAAATCATATGGTCAAAATTTAAGAACATGAGCTTGAGTGAAGCAAAAGATATGGAGGTGAAAAGTTGGCTTTTTAGGCAAATAGAAATGGTCTCCATACTTAGTCTATTTTTCATGATGTTAAATACTAGGACCAAATGGATATATAATGGATTATGGGACATCATAAATTAAAGATATATAATGCATGACAAATCAAATATGTTAAAGTGTTCATTGGTTAATGAAGTCAAAGATTGATTTCCTTACAAAAATATCGATGGAGCATATTTATTTCAAGATGACAAGATGTAACGAGATGGTGCCAAGTGTGCGATGTATAACATTGAGTAGAGATAAAGATCAAGTTTATTCCAAGGATAAATGATGAGTGGTTTTTTGTAATGACTGATAAAAATGATGGGTATTAAATTCAAGAGGTCAAAGTGATAGTTATCTACCATGACTAAAGTGAGGAAAATCTCAAAGAGATCTATGGAGCATATGAGATCAAAGTTGCCATATTACATGAGATGAGGTAAGTTGTTTGAAGTTTAACATTTGAGCATTATAAAACTATTAATTAATGTTTGAAGAGGATAAATCATAAATTATCAATCTAATAATAAAATACATGAGATGATATTAGTGTCTAAGGTTTAACTATGACCGTTTATATTTGAATAATTGACTTTTGCAAAGGGAAAAACTAGTCCTCTATATTTTATCCATAACTTTTTATCCAGGATCAATTCATAGGTGTTTTAAAAGGAAAATTTGAAGAGGAATCCAAAGAAAATTTATAAATATAGATTTTAATATTTCAATATGTGTACAATCAAATTTATTAATGTCCAAAGTTGACTATGTGTTTGAATGTGTTTTGCAAGTAACCCGAGAAGGATTTTTGTGATTGTTTTAATGATTCTTGGATGTTTTATGATGTCCTAAATTTTGGAAAGTATTTTGTGTATACACATAATATTTTCAAAATTTTATTTAATTATTACACTTTTTATCTTGTAGGAGCCTATTGAGTCTCAATCTCTTTAAGTGCATGCTTTAAGGGGTACATTGGGAAAGAGGTAGGTAGACCATTGGTGCTTCATAAGATTGTTATCCCTTTTTCCACTTTCGATATAAAAATTTCTCCTAAAACAATTTAACCTAAGTTTATTCTCCTTAGTCCTATCGATTCCTCTCAATTTTTTTTCTTATCTATCCTTTTCTTTCCTTAACTCCCATTTTATCAGTCGGCTATACTAGGTTGACTGGGTTGACCTAGTACAATTTAGGTGTATTTTTCACTTTCTTAACTTGTTAGCCTTTTGGCTAACCTAGATCAAACCTAGTGAATTGTCTCCAAAAATGCACTCAGTTGACTAGGTTGACCCTATACAACCAAAATTTTTGGGAGGATTTAGGGAAATATCCACCTATATATACATGCTCATTTCCCACCATTTCATAAGAGAAGAAATAATAGTGAAGAAGTGCAAATAAACATCTACATATTGACCATTACACTTGAGTATAAATATTAGGGTTCCATACTTTATTTAGAGATATAGATCTTGTTTGGTGGAGAAGTATTTTATATGCTTAGATAGTTTGTGTAGCCTAGAGCTGATTTATCTTTGTTATCCTTACATACCACAACAATCTCGTGCAAATCACCTTGGACAAGGGAGATATTGAGGCTCAATGGGTTCATATTCAAAGGTAAGTATTTCTAACTTTATTTCTCCTTTGTAAGAATAGATAGATAATACATTTGTATTATTATCCCATGTATTAGGATTATGTATACATTAACATGAGTATATGTCTTCTAATACGTGTTTAATTTAGTTGTTTTATTGTTTCTAACATCCACTTTGTGGCCCAAGATTTGGTGTGCGCTAGATTGGATTTACTTTCTTGTTATTAGAATAGGTGAATTTATTAAACCTTAGGACTCTATTAGGGTTATTTTTATATTGTGTTAGATTTTAGGCTTTTTAACCCTTCCCATCATAATATGTTATGACAAGTGATCCTCTAATTAGCTTTAGCAGATCCCCATATTGGTCATGTTCTCACTTAACAAACGTATCCCAATCAGAAGTATAGGTATGATCTATCTTCTCTGAGCCAAGATTTATTTATAGACATGATGAATTTTTGATTTCATACATTGTGGAATCCTTATGCATGATTTATATGGTCATTGGAGTTTTGACCAATTAGTATTTTGTATGAACAAAGATATAGAAGTTGACTATGTTTGTTGAATGTACTAGAGACTTGAGTGACCATCTTATAAAGGTATGTTGAAGGTGATCAAAGAAAATTTAAAGAATAAAATGATCATGGAGATGTTCTATAAGTATCTAAGGATTATGATAAGGTATTGGTTATCATGATATGTCTCTAATCAGATATGGAGAGTCAAAATAACTTGACTATATATGACCAGTCTGAATTGTTATTTTGTGTATATTATTTTGAGTACTTAAAACATGTGTTGATGTGTGTAAATCACATGTAAGTATAGATAAGGTCCTTAACATTTCATCCATGTGATCTAATCATATGGATATGTGAAATATTTGAGTGTTTCATCCAAAATTTTGAGACTTTATTTTCTATGTGAGACCTAATTGGTAGGTCCAAGTGTCGTGTTGGTGTTGTAGATGGCATGGTCCCATGTGGGAGTGACCAAGGGAATATTGGAGTTATGTGTGATTCTTTTGAAACATTTTTGAGGGATGAAGGTGGTCTAATAGTCTCACATATAATGTGTGAGTATTAAGACCTAATGGTTTTAGATCTCACCAAGACCTAATGGTGGTTTGGGGATAATGAGGAATTGGATAAACTATGGAGTATGTGGTTCTTACATGTAACATGTATAAGTACTAATTTAAAATATGGAATAAGTGTGGTGAACATCTTGGTCAACCAAGATGGGTTATACCAAGAGCATGGTATAAGTACAAGGCATATTTATTCTATTTGTTTAGATGTGGAGCCAAGTTAATGAGAGAAACTTTTGAAAGATAAGGTATATATAAATTAGGACCAATAAAGAGCATAGAGGATCAGACATGATTATTTGATCAAGGTGATGAATTTGATCACATAGGTCATTGGACTTAATAAGCCTAGAAGAGGTAGAATGAGTGAGTATGCTCAAGAGGCTATTTAATAGTGTGTGTATGGTGAGCGAAGGCAATATGAAGGTTGTATATGCCCAATGGATGGGTTAATGAGCATATAAGATTTTGGACTTTGTGTATGACTTAGGGGTCATGTTTCTTGTGCCACAATAATGATCTTATAGGTTGAGTGATAATCAGAGGTCCATCGTCAAGTGTTGAAGACATTAGTTCAAAGGTGGAGGTGTTCATAGTTACTATTATGGTTACTCAACATCTAGGGGGTTTGATCCTCCTTTCAAGGTGAAACTTACTAAATTTATAGTTGTTGTGGCAATTCAGCTAGATAGGTGTAGTAGATCCTTATGAGAGTTTAGTATCACTAAAATAAGGGATGGTAGCTCCTTGATTAGTTGTATTTGGTCTAAATTAGATCTTATCATTATAGGAATGTAGTCCATCTTGTAAGGTTGAGTGGGTTTTATCCCCCAAGAGGTTTTCCCAAGTAGATGTGTTGATGTGATGTGTGCTCTTATTCATTATTTGGATGTATGTTATTTCATTTTTATATTGTTAAGATCAAGTTTAGAAAATGATGGAATGGTTTTGGAATTGAATGTGCATTATTGTATACTAATTCAAACCCCCATCTCAGTAGCTACTCAAAACAATTTACCTTTTACCTATTCATATTCATGATCATAATCATCATACATCTCATTTTTAAAAAAAATTACAATCCCTTTAAATAATTATGGATTCACTTGTAAGATTAAAAAACTTGTATGATTTGCTTCATAACTATATCCTATGAAAATGTGATAAACAAATTTAGTGTATATTTTTTTTCTATTCTCATCAAGAACATGTACAAATCTAAAAAACTAAATACATTTATATGAGCTACATCTAAGTTTACGCCATAGAAAACTTTATAATGTGTCTTATATTTGACTCCCATTGTAGGCTCCTATAAATAACATAGACATCTAATTTTATTGATTGATCCCAAAAACTCTTTCCATGTGTTTATTATCCAACAAATCTTTATTAACTCCATTATCTATCTATTATTTATTTATTCTACACCATTATATTGTGGTGTGTAAGGAGCCACTAGCTATATTTTGATTCCATGTGATGAACAAAACTCACAAAATTCATTACAATAAAATTATCCTCCTCTATCTATTATTAGAGACTTTATTGAATGTCCACAATTTTTTTTAGCTAAATATTTTAATGTTTTTAAAAATGAAAAATATCCACTTTTTTAATTTCAACATAAATACCCACATAAATTTTGTTGCATAATATATGAAGGAAATGAAATACAAATTATTACCAATGCTTATATAATATGCTATTCCACATAAATTTTAATGAACTAGATCTAATGGTGTTCTTTCTCTCCATTTTATGATAGGGAAAGACTCCCAATTATGTTTTCAAAAAATACATGACTTGCATGTTTAAAATTTATTTGAATCTAACTTGGGAAGACCTATTACCATACATTTTGTGTTAAGAATACATAAACTCTTAAAATTTATGTGACCATATATTAAATTCCATAACATGTTAACATCCTCAATGGTGGAGAAAAATTTCATTCCTTCAACATATTTAAATTTAATGGAAACATCATATTATTTTCCATATAAGATTTTCCAATAAATATATTTATAGATTTATTATAAAAAATAGAACAAACACCATCTTCAGAAAGAAGTTTGAAACCCTTTTCTATTAATTGACCAACACTAATTATATTATGACTCAATTTGGATAAAAATAAACATCCTTAATTTCACCCTTACCTTAACTTTTTGTGATTTTTAATCTACCCTTTCTTTCAAATTGGATGGACTTTACATATCCAAATTGCACTTGGATTTTGAAGGAATCATCTAACTTTTTGATACCACATTTATGACCTATCATGTGATTTGAGAAACTTGAATCAAGATATCAAAAACTATTTCCATCATATTTCTCCAAATTACATGTGAGACAATAATCTAAGTGTTCTTTATCCTCACTTTGTTTACCTTGGAAGGCCTTCTTTTCACCCTCTTTACTAGTTTGATTCTTAGCTTACAGTATCCTAAAACATTTTATAAAGTGTCATAGTTTTTAGCAATAATGTCTATATACATACAATATTTTAAAACTATATCATTTATTGACACTTTCTCTATCTTAAGAATATATTAAATTTTAATCTCTTTGAGTGCACACCTTGAAAGGTGCATTAAAAAATGGGTGGGAATTTTTTTGGTTCTTTTCAAGATTACTGGTCCCTATATCATCACGTAAACCCATTATGAGTCACTTTTATCCAACTCCCTAATTACATAAATCCCATTTGTCCACTTCCCTAAGGGATTCCATTTTCAAAATAGTCCCTCAATAAGCAAACACATTTTTTATTCATTTTCCTAATAATTTAGCCTATTCAATATTGTTACAAAGTTTCAACCACATGTTATAGAATTAAATTGTCCTAGTTGACCTAGTTCAAGACCTAAAAACTACTTTTCCCACCTACCAAAATCACACTAGTCAATTTTGTCAAATAAAATTTTAAAAGGGTTTAGGGTTAATTATTTTTTATAAATACAACCTTAATTTTAATCCAAAAGAGAGGAAAATTAATTTTCACATTATTACAACATACAATTCTAATTATTCTACACTTGAAGAGTCATTGATTAGGGTTTTGCCTTGAAAGGAAAGAATTTGTTCTTGTGGGAAAGTCTTTAATGCAAATTAAGAGTCTTTTAGCCTAGATTTGATTTCTATAGTGTGATATTTACAAATCCACAAAAAAATATTTCAAATCACCATTGGCCAAGGTAGAGATTGAGGAATGATAGTTTCACTCAAGGTATGTATTCCTAACTCTCACTCTTTCAATTTTTTAGATAGATATTAAAAAAGTAATAGGTTAAATGTTTTGCTCCTTCTTTAGAATTAACTCTACATTTTAGTGAGTATAATTTTCCTTTACATTCCATTATTTGATTTTTTAACTATCCCCATTTGTGGTACAATCTTTGGTGAGCACTAGATTAGATTTATTTTATGTATCATAAACCTAGCTAGGTTTATTATGTAGTTGTACTTGGCTAGAGTCTTTAGAACCCTCTCTAGTGGTGTTGTGTGATAAGAGAACCCTCAGATAGGATTAGCAGATCCAAATTGGTCATGTCCTAATATAAATATATATGCAATGATTTATTGGTAATATTTCCTATCTAATCTTGGAATTCTCTAAGTATAAAAATTTGTAGATACATCCTAATTCATTACATATATTATAATACTAATATTCAATGTATTAATCCTCCACCTTCTACTTCTAAACATAAAAATACATCCATTGATACCATTAGAATTATTTATCAAATGGTTCAACAAATGAATGTTATGAAAATAAAAATAAATTCTCAAATTATGAAAATTCAACATTAGATCCTACAAATGGCCAATTAACCTCATCTTATCGTGCATCAAAATAACCAAAATGTTATTCCACCTCCTCTTCAATATGCCAATGGGAATATCATCCCTTAACCTCTTATGCATAGTAAGATGATTTAACATCTTTAAAATGAACCATTATCTCCCTTCATCATATCCATCAATATTAGAAATATTTATCCAACCATTAAATATGATGGAACTAATGACCTTGCCCTTTTTATAGAATCATTTGGTAATCTTTATAAAGAATGGGTCAAAAACAATAATTTTTCTACCATTGATATTTTGGTCAAAAAAGTCACTGGAGATGCTTTATAATAGTATAATAAACCTTCTCAACTTTCCATCTCATAATTAGAGGATTTATTCAATGCTTTAAAGAAATAATTTTAACAAAATTATCTCCCTAAGGATTGTATTAATAATTTCATTAATGCTAAGCAAAAGAGTGAAAATGATTTGAAATTTGTCATTTCCCCATACTATATGGACCATTTGGCATGAGAGGAATATCAAAATTTTAAAGAAATTTACAACAATACTAACCAGGCTAATATCAATCTTTTATCTAGGATTATAGAAAATCTTTCCATTTGTAACATCAAGGATGACCAACATCCTTCTAATATTTAAGAGGTTTTTTTTATAAGATGGTACATTTCTTTATTTTTAGGCTCTTCTATTATGGAGAAGATTAACTATAATAAAATTGTGAAATGGAAAAGTCTTCCTTTATGTTTGATAAAACTTAACTATGATGGTTCTTTAAAAGGTAATCTGAGAATTGCTAGAGGGGGAGGAGTCTTCAGAGATAGCAAAGGTGATTTCATCGTTGCATATGATGGAAACATGGGAATCTAGTCAAATCATTATTTTGAATCTCTTGCTTCTTTTTGGGGTCTATACTTTGCTAAGGATTTGGGTATTGACAAGCTCCAAATTAAAGGAAATTATTTAAACATCATCATGTGTCTCAATAACTCCTCCACTCCTATTTGCACCATTAAAAATTTTATTTATGGAGGCCTTATGTTATGTAATTTTCTCATTGAAACTAAAGTTTCACATGTCTATAGAGAGGGTAACCAACTAGCTGATCTCTTAGCTAATATTGGTGTTCAAAGCAACCAACTCAGATGGATTGAGTGATAAATCATGCCAAAGCACTTTATTATCCAAATTCATAATGAGACAAGCATGTGTTAATTCTTATCATAAGGACACTTGTTTGAGTTGTGATTTATATCACATCAAGATGTGGAGTTTAATCATTACAAAGATCATGAGTATCTCTCTCTTTGATTGGAAATATCATTTTATACTTATTTTCACTTCTATCTCTTACATCCTCAATTTTCTCAAGAAAGAGTCTCTATTGGTTAGGATTGCATTTTTTAGTATAATGGTGGAGAAAATCTCAAAATAGAGGATACCTTCAACAAGGCTTGGGATATTGATAAAGTGTTATGGGAACATCTGTAGGTTGGTGGGTTTGTAAATTTTTCCATAGGATTAGAGAGCATGAATATTGAATTTCCAAATACTTTTCCTATAATTTGAAAGATAAAAGAGTCAATATCAAAGGTAAGAATGTTTCATTCACTGAGGGTCTAATCTCCTTCATCACTAGGCTCAGTACTGAAGGTTATAAGTTCCAAGGAAATAGATGTAACAAACAACATGAAATAGACACATTCATGTTGGGGGATGAATAAATAACTCAGTATTATAGAGGTTTCCTTATAACCTCTTTGCCTAAGCCATTTTATGAGCTTGCAAGGATCATTATATAGTTCATCACTCTAGATGGATGACACCATGTAATCAAAAACTTCCATTTGGTATTTTTGAATCACTTTAGGCACCATATTTTGGTGAGTTTGCCATTATTTCTTCTAACTTATCTTGAAACATCAAATCAAAAAATTTAATTAGGGAGGTCAGAAATTCCCTCTCACCAAGTAATTATTCTACTACTACATCTACATTTCTTAAACAGGGCCCTAATAATCAATCCTTCTTTAACCCCTCCACTTGAGAACCCCTTGCCTTCTTCCTCTAAGCATAAAAAATTTAGGGGCATTTCTTAAGTTCTAAACAATGACCCAAATAAAATCATTCTTAGAAGTCACTCAAAATAGGGAAACAATATTGATTGTGATAAGGTTAATGTGGTCTAAAGCCTTCTTTCCTTAAGTACCACTTTAGATTAAGCCAACCACAATTTTTCCATAAAGAGCTAGATAATATCAAAATCTTGGTCAATGATGTGAGAAAGGAGATGAATATTATCAATCATAATTATAAATTGAAGATGAATAAAATATATTACAATGAGGATAATATTAAAACTTCTCAAATTCAGATTCACAATTTGAGTGAGAAAGTTAATAGCCTTTAAAGTAAGTTCACCGATTTGGATAATATAATTATTTGTATGGTTGAGATCATTGGTACCTAGGCTACTATTATTAGTTTTTATTTCTACAATTTTAGATAAGGGAGGTAGAGGCAACATTCAAAAACATACTGGGAAGGTCACTATTAATACCTTGACTAGCAGGCTCTAGAACATGCATAACAACATCAAAGAGATAAAGGACACCCACAATATGATTCACAATACTAAGGTGTTCTATTTTTTGAGCTACTTTCTCTACTTTTTTTATACTTTGTCTTCTTTTGTAGTAGCTTCATTGGTTTTGCTATTTAAACTATCTCAGACTAGTTTTCTATGCTTATCTAGGTTTTGATCCTTTTGTAATAGGATATAGACCCCTGCCAAAAAAATAACCTTTACCCTTATCTAAACAAATTATCCTTTGAATTAGTTCATAGTTTCATAAAATGGTAGAAATAATTATCTCATAAATTATACCACAACATGACTGATGATAATCTTTTTAAATTGTTTAAAGTAAAACCTTCTCTTCAATACAACATTTAATGTTTTTCCCTAAAAAACATTAAAATAGGCATTTGATCAAGATAAAAGACAAAAAATTATTATGAAATTATTTGATCCATTACATAATTCTTTCAACAAATATTTCCAAACTTTAAATAACATGATTACTAGTGTAGATATGCATTACCAATCATCTCTAAAAAAAATAGGAGTAGTCAAATTATTTAATCAAACTCACCCCCCCACCATTAATGGTATCAAAAATGGGGTAGTTATTATCTCTATCTAAAACCTTAATCTATAATAGTACTTCCCCTCCATCATTATATGATCCTAATATTTTTTGTTGTTTATCATGCTAACATTGGTCATTCTCATGAGATGTGTTGTAGGTTTATCAAGTTTTTTGTTTCCTTCATTTTAGGTGATACATTTGTTCATGATTTTATGAACAAATTATGTCATCATGATTATCTCAAAGCTTCCAAAAACAAATAATTTACCAAAAGCATACCTTCAAAATATTATAAATCCTCTTTTAATCCTATCACATAACATCCAAATGATAATATATGTGAAATTGATGTTAATTATGATTAATATTAAAATAAATCTCAATATGTGAATGTGGATAAAGTTAATTATCATTGTAAAAATACTCACAAGTATCCTTTCACTAAACCTAAGAAATCATATACTAACGAACAACTACTTAGAGATACTATAACTACTTCACCAACATCTTAATAACCAAAGAGTAGTAATGAACCACTTCCACAAATAGAACCTCAATCTAGTTCTTCTATACATATGAAAAATGTCATTTTACATAAACCTCATACTCGTTATTCATCTTCTAAATCTCATTGGAATTTACAAAAGGATTTCAACTCAAGGCCTTGTAAAATTTGTCACATCCTAATTTCTCATAAATATAATTTACTTAATTATCTATGGATTATTATGGTTGGTAAATTGATTAATTAATTTTTAACTAAGTTGTAAGTCATATGTGTTGTACGCAACATCCCCTCTTTCTTTACATAAATGGGGACCCACCTTTTTTTTCAGACTATGGTCATGATCTAGAGCCCCTCTTCTATATGTTTATGAAAAATCTAGGAGAGGATTTGATTATTGGATTTTTCATACTTTATAAAATGGCATTGGTATTGTGTTCATACACTAATTCTTTCTATTAGGGTTATTCTGTTGGGCTTATCTTTATTAGACTTATGAAATTTGTCTTTATCAGGTATTTTATCTATTATCTCAATTCTTTTAGCCTTTATGTTTTAGACTTATTTCATCGAGGAAATTGTTGAGAACATTTTATCCTAAATAATTCCTCAAAGGAATTCTATCCTGAACATTTTATCCAAAAAAAATCTTCTGACATATTTCCTTTCACCTCTAGACTTACCCTTCAACCTTTATGAAGTAGATATTTTAGGAATTTTGTCATGGATTAAATGCCTTATGAAGTAGACTCTTCATATTTTTTCCCTTAAAAAATTATCTTTAGCCTTAATCCACCTACCCTTTAGCATTTTAAAAAATACCCTTTAGCCTTTTGAAAATTCCTTCAAGACTTTTGTCTTGGGCCCTTGCCTGACATAAATGACCCTTCATATTTTTGTCATCAAATAATTTGTCTGAGGAAAAAATCTTAAAATAATTCCCCAAAGAAATCTTACCAACACAATTTTTCTAAAAGAATAACCCCAAGGGCACATACACTTCAATTTGTGTGCAACCTACCCCCTTAGGGCTTTATCCTTACCCCTTTGCCATATGGTACCTACCCTTCAGTACTTTGTCTTAGGCCTTTGGCCTTTGAAACCATTCCTTCAGACATTTTTTTTGAGACATAATTCCTTCAAAATTTTTGAGGCCATCATTTTAACCCATTCCTTCAAACATTTTAATCGAGATATTTGGCCATTCACCCTTTCCCTTTGGGACTTTTGTTTCAAGCCTTTGCCCTCTGAGATTTTCCCTCTGGGACTTTTGTCCTGGGCCCTTGTCCTTCAAAAATTACCCTTTATGGCTTTTATCTTAGACTTTTTTCTTGACAAAATTACTTTAGATATTTTTTTCTAAGAGAATTGGATCTTTAGGAGAATAGTTGTAGATATTTTGTCCAAAACAATTCCCCTGATAGAGTTCCTTCAGACTTTTCATATTGGACATTTTTTTTGATGAAAATGTATTTCATTTAGACTTCATATCACAAAAACTTTGTCTAATTAAATTAGGGTCCCCACATAGAAGATCCAAAAAATCTCCCCCACAAAAATTTCCCCAACTAAAATGATAAAAAAAATAGACCCTAATCCCCACAAAACTACCTAGTGTCACCCCTATAGTCAAGAAATTTATTATATATATGCTAATTTAATTTTGAATTTGTATTTTGTATGAGTGAATCTATAAAAAGACAAGTTTAAAACTCATGGAGAGTAAAAAAAGTCAAGCACCAAGATCTACAGTGCATATTAACTTTCATACTGGAGATCAACGATGCATAATCAAGCACAAAATAAAGGGTTGTCTAGAGAAAATTTGGTGGTGACAATGTCACCCTCATGGGAATGTTTAAATAAAATATTTTGCAAAATATCTTTGAGAGTGTCAAATGGCAACAATGTCGGGGCCCAATAAACATAGATCTAATAGTGTGCAAAATCCCAGTACATTTAAGATCAATGGTGTGAGTCAATAATGGAATTTTCAAAGATACAGACTTAGTGAGAGGCATGAGAAACATTTAATGCATAGTTATTTTTGGAGGCATGTACAATTTTGGTAAATAGTGCATATTTGAATTTTTATATGTAGTTCAAGTTATAATTTTAAAAATTTCCTTCATCTTCATACACAAGCACATTTTGCATATATTTGGAAAAGACTATTTTAAACCAATAAATTGCAAGTAGACTCTTGTATGGTTTTAGACCATAGTTAGAACTCATGTTCCGACTATCACATGTACTAATTATAATACAACTTAGATTTTTGTTAGAGAATTTTTGAATACAAGAGAAACATCAATTTTTATCATCAACAAATGTGTTTGGTTATTTTATTTCCAATTTTTGTGTAATTAGTTGTTACTTTATTTGGATGTATGTTTGAACAATCCCTAGTGTGAAAAAACTATGAATGGATTTTTGATTATTTTGATTGATGTACTAATCTATAAATGTGTAATAGTTGTTAAAATATTAGTAATACATATTGGTTAATATAGTCAAGTTTAAATTGATTCATAGTTCTAATTATGTATGAGTGCTTTCTTAGATGTAGTTTTTTGTATGTGTGTAATAGCTACCTCAGCTACTTCACTAGCTCGAGCCATAATATACTCATTAAGGGTGTGAAATAAATACTCTAAAAATAGAAAATTTTATCTAAGGATTTTAAATTTCTTACACCTTTATCTCCTTAGATTTCTTATCCATGTCTGACTGTGTGTGTGTAATTGATGCTAGTAACAAGCATAGGTTCTGAGAGCACTTTTACTTTTAAAAACTAGATAGGGAAGTGATTCCTAAAAATCATGAATGCTTTCTTTTTTTCCTTACCCTTTCCTCTTTTTTTGAGTTTTTTGTGAGACCTACCCATAAGGACTATCTCACATAATCTAGACTTATGTCCTTAAATTAGATGGGAGATAATCTTTGAAAATGAATAGTTTTTGGATTTTACATAAGTTGCACTTAAAGAGTATGGTAATAATTTTGTTCTATTCCATATTTATTATATTGGAGAGAATTTAAAATTTAAAAATTTTGAATAATGTAGGCATATTATTAATATACTTTTTTCAGTTGGACTATAGATAAGTCCAAATTATCTAAAATAGTCCCTCCACTCTAGATTAGCAACTAGCCACCCATCCAACTGACATAGAGATTTGATACCCTTATTAAGAACCACACCTCCATCTAAAAACCTTTTCAATAATTTACATACCCTACCAACTATTCCATCAATAGCTTATAACATACTACATACCTAAAACTCATGTCTCGGAGTGGAGTTTACCTCCATTGAGATCTTAAAACACTAGAGTCTACTTCGTTAAGATTGTGGTGTGCATAAAACTCACATCAATAGTTTCTATTGGCACTAAAAGGAGGGATAACACCAATGATATTGTTTTTTATCCTTTACATAGAGTTGTAATAGAGTCACCCAAGAGAGTGACCAGATCTAATTCTTAGGCTAGTTTTCTAGTCTCACCCTTGTCAAATCATAGGAGACCTAGAACTATGCCAATAGTCCAAGTTCAAAGCAATCCACCTCCTATAGTAGGGAGAATTTTACCTATAAGGAAAGTTTTACCTATTAATCAGCTAATGGCTTAATAACCACCTTGGTTAGTTGGATCTATTATTGTTATCCCAAGCGATGTGCATAATTTACCCTCGAATCCTAAAAATTACTTACCATCAGTTTCTCCTATAGGATCAAGGATAAAAAAGGAACATATCAGATATTCTAAAGCTAATTTGAGATTAATTAATGTTGTATAAGAGGATGTTACACATATATTATTCCCTTTTAATTTAATGGATACTTATTATGATTGATATTTAAATCTAATGATAAATTATATCACTTCTTGGGATGAATGCCAAGCAACTTTTCTTACACATTTTGGATAGGTCACCAATCCTAGGTTGGTATACCATCACTTCAAAAACATGAGGAGAGAACCTAATAAGTCCATCCATGATTTCAATTCAAGGTTATAAAAGATGTACAATTGGTTGTTCCTAAGGTACAAACTAGATGAGCAATTGATGTTAGAAATATACAAAAATGGGTTGGATCTAATTACTACCATAATCTTAAGGAAAACTAATATAGCTAAAAATTTAGTATGAGCATTTCAAGAAGCTATAAATATAGAAAATAAACTCAATGCTTAGATGCCTGGTGTGCCTAATGTAAATAACACCTTTTTAGCATTAAATCTAATACCACATGTGAAGTAGAATGTTTTAGATTAAGGTAAAAATAGGTTTTGAAGGGACCCCAAAACCTTGAACAAAAGGAGAAAGATAAAACATTATCATCCATAGGAAAGCCTTAAGCTTACTTCATCGAAGTAACAAAACCAAGAAACAAAGACCTAAAGCTAACAAAAAAATAACCAAAGATAGACCCTAGGTTTTATAGAGACCTGGAAACTCCATAGTAAAAGTTCAAAAAACCAGGTACCAAGACTAGAAAACACAACCAACTAGCAGAACCAACTAAAAGAGCCAGGAACTATTCTTCTAGTTCTAATATCATCTTCACTACTTCCTTACCTTTCACAACAGTGTCCTGGATGGCAGCAGTCACCTGCATAGATCCCTCTTGCATTACTTTATTTCTTGAGCTTTGTCTAGTTCTCTTGCTAGGCCCCTCCAAAGTTTTGATTTCCTCATTTGCTCTTTTTCCAATGTTGATAGCAGTAGCACAAATGCTAGAGGTTACCTCCTCCATCTTTAATCTACTTTCCTTTATGAGTTCCCTTAGGTTGTTCTCATAATCTTTGAGTTTTATGGGAATATACCTCAACTGCTTTTCCATATTATTGATTTTGTTCCAAACTGCCTCCTGTTTACCCTCCATTGTTTCCATTTTCCTATTGATTTCCATTATCTCCTTATACGTCCATAAATCAAATTTTAGAGTAGCATCAGCTTCGCAATTGGCCACTCTAGTAGGCTCATCATTCTACCTTTTGTCACTCCAACCTTTTGTGTTCTTTTTAGGACTGCTTCAAACTTTTTCAATAAAGTCCTCTGTTTCCATTCTTTTTTGTTCCTTTGTTTCAGTAGGGATTTATTTTTTGTTACTTACTTCCTTTACTTGAGCTCCCATTTCCAATATTTGGTTAGCAACCTGAACTAGATTTTCCTTTTCATTAATCAGATCAGGGTCCTCAGCAGGATCATCTAGATCTTTTTGAATTTCCTCAAACACTTGTTGGTTTTCCTCAGACTCATGGTTGCTATTTTCAGACTTTTCCTCTATAGTGACTCCTTTCTCATTCTTATCTTGCACTTCTTCTTCCTCACTGGAATTTGAATGCCCACTTTTTGTTCCTCCTTCTTCCTCCAGACTCTCCTCCCTAGTGTTTTCAAAACTTTCCCACTCTGTTTCCTCATCAGCAGTCTGGTTATTGAAGCTTGAGAGTTTGAATTTAGCTTTTTCATTCCCTTTTACAATTTCTTTCTTATCACTCCATAAATCCTTATATTTTCTTGGATAAGGATTCTTTACAATGGCCTTATTCTTGCAATGCCCTTCAATTATAAGAATTAACCCCTCATGCAGGATGGGATGAGATTCCTTTTTCTTATGTGTGAACAGACTTTGGAGTAAGGAAAAATGTAGATAAAAAGGAAAGGAGAATCTTACTTTGTGTCTGAAGTGATTGAGAAATACAAAGTGAATTTTGTGGACTCTTTTGCTTCTTCCATAAAGTATGAAGTACTCGCAAATACAACATAAGACATCCCTCTAGATGCCCTTAATCTGCTCCAATTCAAAAAAATCTCTATTTTTTTCTAGCTGCTGCTCCTCAGCATTCGTTTTAGGGAATTTGCAAAAAGCCTCATTGGAAATGCTTGTTTGCTTTGAAAATTTTATTCCCTCCATTAGAAGCTAGATCACCTCTGCTATGAATTCCTCTATGAGATTCACCATAATGCCATGCAAGGTAACCCTATCATGAATCTAGTTTTTGAAAAAAGCCATTGTGATATGAGGTTCTGAGCCATGAAGCCATTCCATGTAACTCACAACCTTTCCTCTTTACAATATCTTCTAGACATCTTCTTTTGCTCTCCACTCTTCACAATATTTGGGTTCCTGCTTCTT
This sequence comes from Torreya grandis, assembly GCA_037957365.1. Classification (NCBI taxonomy): domain Eukaryota; kingdom Viridiplantae; phylum Streptophyta; class Pinopsida; order Cupressales; family Taxaceae; genus Torreya; species Torreya grandis. The sequence continues at coordinate 385,924 of JARHVA010005723.1, forward strand.
TGGTTCTCCTTTCCTATTACGAGCCATATGAGTCTCCTTTAACGCCCATCCCCTATCAGCTAAACAATGAACCCGACTATTACCTGTTTGGAATAGAACTCGTCTATATTTTAGCACATTTTGAGTCCTCGTGTACTCTAGAACATTTCTATTTAATGAGTGTATATCTTCCTCCATGGATCCACTCCCACAAATCATTAGTTTTTTATTCTGTTCTGATCTCTCCCTCCTTAGCATGAATTTCATCATGATGAATGAGCGCTCTTAGATCCATGTTCTTGTTTAATGTCTCCTACCAGCTTGCCTTGTGTCCAACTCAAACTGCATAATTTGCTATCCAATCAGCAACTCTGTTTGTTTCACGGTAAGTATGGGTAATAGTGACTTTCTCAAATTTTTTAATTAAAGTTTTCATTTCCATCACCATAGCCTCTATTGACCATGAGGCATAATTTTTATTATTTAAGATATTTATGATATTCAAGGAGTCCCCTTCCAACCATAATTTAGAATATCCCGATTCAACAGTTAGCTTAATGGTTTGGAGGGTAGCACAAGCTTCAGCAATATGGCAGTTCGACTTACCAATGGGAATTGCAATAGCATTGATTACATTTCCCATATGGTTTCTCAAGACTCCTCCACATCTTGCATTCCCCGAGTTCCCTTTAGCAGCTCCATCAAAGTTCCCTTTAATCCACCCATGAGGGGGGACATTCCAAGTTAAACCAATTCTAGGATTTTCATTTTTTACATTAGACTTTTCTGATCTTAAAGGATTATCAATTTGAAAGGTAGGATTAGGATCCCTTTACAATGAAAAATTCTCCTTGATAGCTCTAATGATGTTCTGCCCCACTACCCATCCTGGAAGTTCTTTACTTCTGAAAATATGATTATTTCTTTCTTTCCATATTCCCCACCAAATATGGGGAAGAGTTAGTTTCCATAAAAAAAGAACATCAGGATTCTTAGAGGGATAGTACCAACTTTTAAAAGATAGATCCACACTTTTATGTTGAATCCAAGCAATACCCCAAAGATTGAGGATTTCTTTCCAAACTAGCTGCGTAAAGGAACAGTACACAAACAAGTGATCTCTATCTTCAAAACATTTTTTTCATAGAATACATCTGTTCACTATGTTTATTCCTCTTTTCTGTAAGTTATCAAGAGTCAAGATTTTGTTTTGGAGAAGGGTCCAGAAGAAGATTTTGATTTTAGGGATGAGACCCTTGATCCAGGCCTATGTCCACAAAGGTTGGTTAACGTTTCCCTTTGAAGTAAAAATGGTAGAAACTTTAAATTGTTTGCTAGGCTCGTCATGCCAAACAATCTTATCTTCAAGATTAGAATAGAGGGAAATAGCATTGAGGGATATTTGAATATTATTGAAATCTTGATCAATATCATTAAGGTTCACCCATGAATTTTTCTGCCAATATTGATTAGCCTTTATTTTATATCTTTGCTTACAACGGTCAATTACTTCTTTATCTTGGAATTCTTCTATCAAAGGGATTTCTTTTAGCCAAGCATCCTCCCAGAAATTCACCTTTTTTCCATTACCTACTTTCCAGGAGCTTCCTTTTTCTAAATTTTTTTTAGTACCCTGAATAGCCCCCCATATAGAAGATGGACGGGTTACATTAGGGTAAGAAAAGAATTCAGAGAGGGATTTTGCATTAAATAAATACTTTTTCTTCCATATATTGCTCCATTCTTTGTTTTCATGAAAAACCCTCCATCCCTATTTTGCTAAGAGAGCTGTATTCATGCTTCTTATATTCCTTATTCCCAGTCCTCCTTCCCTAAAAGGTTTACATATGTTTTCCCAGGCAATTAATGGCATTCTCCTTTTTCCCTCTGTTCTTATCCAAAGAAAGTTTCTCTATATTTTTTCAATTGCTTCTACAAATTTGGTGGGAATTCTGAAAAGACTTAAAGCATAAGTAGGTATGCTTTGAAGACTTGCTTTGAGAAGGGTTAGCTTTCCTGCCTGACTGAGAAAATTTCCTTTCCATCCCGCAAGTTTCTTACTAAATTTATTAATAAGATCTTCCCAAAAGGCTTCAGGGACTTTCATCCCAAGAGGGAGACCCAGGTAAGAAGATGGGAAAGAACCAATAGAGCATTCAAGGATTTTAGCTATTTTGTTCTGTCTCTGAATAGGGGTATCAGTGAAGAACACTACACTTTTGTTCTAATTAATCAACTATCCAGAGGTAGATGAGTATAAATTTATAGCTTGCTTCAAAGTTCTAGCTTCCTTGACTTCAGATTGCCCCATGAATATAGTATCATCAACAAATTGTCCATGGGAGCATATTAGAGGATGAGAAGAGGGTTTAAGACCCTTAAATAAACCTTTGCAAACTAAGTCTCCTATATATCTTCCCATACAGTCGGCCATAATTACAAATAGAATGGGGGATATAGGGTCCCCTTGTCTCAATCTCCTTGATGGATTAAAGAAATGGGATGGGCTCCCATTAACCAGTATAGAAATAGAGGTGGTAGATATCAACTGATAAATCATATCTACCACCTTTTGTTCAAAGCCAAAATCTGTTAAACTATTTGAAAGGAATAAATAGTCCACCCTGTCATAATCTTTTGCAATATCAACTTTCATAATGAATCCCTCATTGTTATAACTAAACAACAAATGAATGTTCTCATGAAAAATAATTATAGAGTTGAGGATTTGTCTACCTGGGATAAATCCATTTTGCTGGTTGGCAATAATTAAAGGAATCACTTGAATAATTCTAGATGTAAGTACTTTAGATATGATTTTATAGAATGAGTTGCACAGGCTAATCGGTCTAAACTGGTTAGGTGAGTCAGCTCCTATCTTTTTTGGAATCAGACACAAAAAACTAGAATTAACTTCCTTAAGTATCTTTTTGGATCCAAAGAATTCCTTCACCGCATTACTTACATCTTTACCAACAAATTTCTAGAGTTTTTGAAAAAAAAAATGGGAAATCCATCTGGTCCCGGTGCTTTATCTCCTCCTAGAGAACAAACTACTTTGAAGATTTCCTCGTCCTTAGGTATTGAGCATAACATTTTGTTCTATTCCTTCGAGACTAGTTGAGGAACCATGAGAAGGATATCAGCCTGATTTTCCAGATTGATATTTATGTCAGCCTTCATCAGGGAAGAGGAAAAGGATAACATTTCCTTCTTGATTTCTTTTTCCTCTGAAATCTTCTGATCTCCCTTATTTAGGTATTGAATTTGAGTTTTAGCTCTATGCTTTAGAGTGGAGAGGTGGAAAAACTTTGTATTTTTATCTCCTTCTTTCAACCATAACACCCTTGATCTTTGTCTCCAATAGATTTCTTCCTTGGTTATTATTTCTTGATATTGAACCAGCTTTTCACTCTCTTCAGTAATGAGTTCTGAAGTGTATCCATCTTGCTAAATTTTTTCCTAAATTCTACTAATTTCCTCCTTGATTGTATTCTTTTTCTCAAAGATATTTCCAAAACAATACTTATTCCATCTCTTAACTTCCTTTTTAACGTTTTTGAGCTTGGAGACAACTCTAAAGAGGGTCGTACCCTCAATAGGTATATTCCACCACTCTTCCATTTTAATTTCAAATTGTGGGTGCTGCAACCACATCTTTTCAAATATGAAAGGGTGATTCTTTTTCAGATTCCTTTTGGCCGCTGTGAAGAAAAGAGGATAATGATCCGACCCTATTCTATGGCATGCTTCCAACTTACATATATATTCTTTTGTCCAATCTGGAGAGATAAGGGCCCTATCGAGCTTGGCTTGTATACATTCATTGCCAATTCTCTTATTGCTCCAAGTAAATTGAATTCCCTAGAGTTCCATATCCATTAGTCCTTCTTTGTTTATAAACTCCATTAGATCAAATCTCCCTTCTAGTTGAATAGTATTACCTCCCTTTTTCTCATGATCGTATAGTGGTACATTAAAGTCTCCCATTATAATCCATCGACCACTATAGTCTTTGATTTTGAAATTTGAGATAGTCTCCTAGACCTTTTTCCTTTGGAACTTGACATTAGAAGCGTAGATATTTACAACATACCACCTTTCCTTCTGGTCAACACTAGTTATTTTAATAATCATAAGATTTTTACTTTCCATCAAAATTGATCCAGAGTAATGATTCTTCTTCTAAAGCATAATAGTACCCCCTAAAGCACCTTCAGAACTACTGGCCTTAATGGAATAATTTTTAAAGTCTTTGATCTATTCTGCTTTCTCTTTACTCATCTTGGTTTCTTGGAGCAAAAGGAAATCTGGCTTTTGGTCTCTGACAAAATTCCTAACTATATTCACTTTGTTAATACTATTTAACCCCTAGTATTCCAGCTTAATATTTTCATTACTTCTTAATTAGGTATATTCTGGCAGAGTAGTCTACCTTCCATCCACAATATTCTATTTGCTTTCCATCTCTCTGATCTTCCTTGCAAATTTTTTTCCAACTTTATTCGGAGAGCCAACATCTGGTTTTATCTTAGATTGCGGATCATTTCTTTTTCCTTCTTTTTTCCAGAGATTCCCGTTAGGCTTCCCCTTAGAACTTCTCATCTCAACATTCTTTATATTATTCTTTTTCTCATCTTTTTTCTTTTGGTCTTTTGGTTTTTTCCCTTCCTCTTTCATTACTTCTGTAATGGGGGTCCCTTTCACTAGAATGTTATTATCATCCTTGGTTGACACCTGACTCTCCCCCATCTGGGTAACAGGCCTCTCTCCTTCCTCTAATTTTTTCCCCCTTCAGGATTCAATTCTCCTTCTTTTATCCCATCATTGTCCTTTACATCTTTGTATTGATCTTCGATACTATGGTGGATAATGATTTGATTTAATAGGTCTGTCTTTTCCTCTGATGGATATTCTACCTCTTTATTCTTCGAGTGCATCCCCTATTCTTCATTCAGGGAGTTTTCTTTTTTTAAAGAAAGATCTTTATCTCCTATAGTATTAAGAACATCAGCCTCTTCATTAAAAGAAACTTCATCCTCTTCTATGCATAGGTCTGTTGAAACTTCTTGATTCTTTCCTAACTTTCGATTGTCCTCTTTAATTTTCCATATTTTCTTTTGTTGGATCTTAAAATTTTTTCCATCCTGGACCTTCCTACGATATGTTTTACCTCTAAAGGGATAGTTCTTGACCCAATGCCCTTGTTTCTTGCATGCATAGCAGGAATTTGGCAAATATTAAAAGACAATCTCTTGGGTTTTCTTACCAAGCTTTGATATTAATTCCACTTTTTTTGGGAGGTGATTCAAGTCTGCCACTTTTACATAAATTTTGGCACTTTGAAGTTTAGTTCTTGAAGCCATGTCATTATCCACTACCACTAGTTCACCAAATGAGCTAGCTATTCCTTTAAAAATGTCCTCATGCCAAAATTCTAAAGGAAGTCCAGGTAGTCTAGCCCATATAGGGGTAGTTAAGAAAAATGAATCTGATAAGTCCATATTTGGTTCCCATTTTTTGATTGTAAGAGAACATTTTCCAAATGACCAAGGCCCTCCACTAAGAATCTTATTCAAATCTTCTTTACAATTAAAAATAAAAGAGAAGAATCCATTCACCATTGGTGTAATGTCAACATCTCCACATATAGTCCATTTATTTTTGACCATATTTCTAAGAGATTCTATATTAGGTCTTGCTCCTAGAAATTTACCCACAAGAGTGAGTTCCATGGATGACACTGAGAAATCAAGTAAAGGATCTAGGATAAAAACTTGAAACTCACCTTTCTCCCAGCATGATTTAGATATCACTGGTGGAAAAAGGGATTTCCCTGTAGGTTTTTTTCCAAACAATGACATCCATGTCCTTTGTTCAAGGAATCCTGTCTATCTTTTAGGTGTCTTTTCCTTTTTATATGTAGCATTATCTTTCACATTCTCAATGTACTATTCTAACACAGTATTCAATGGGGGATTTCCAACCCCACTAATAGGCTCATAAGCACATGGATCCTTACCCTTGTCAGCATCAATCGACGATCCAGGCCCTCCATTTTTTCCTTCTTCCTCTACTGTTCCCCTAGGGTCCGTCCCTCCTACCAGATTCTCCTTGATTCTTTTCCCACCCACAAGCGCTCTGACCGATTCAAATTCCATCATCTGTTATGCTTCTTGTCATGTTTCCTAATGAGTTATATGTGATTTCCAAGTATGTGAAGTATAATGCTGTTGCAGTTAATTAAAATTAGTTGTACACACTACCTCCATTGACACTGACAATGTAGCTAAATTTTAACTTTTTGAACAATCATATGATAGGAAATGGTCACCAGTAAAATAAAAAATATAATACATCTCTAGCTATTTTTTTGTAACACACTAACTCTAAAAGGTAGAACTAGATTCTATTTAGAATATGGTTCAAAATTTGAGAAATTATTTCTTAAATATGCAAAGGAAGATGGGCCATGAAAATGGCCCAATTGGAAATTAGAACACTAGATTCTAGAGATACAATAGACCATTTAATATCCATAAAAAACCTAAAAATCTTATATAAATCAACATAGTATAAATGGATCTTCCCTATTGGTGTAGAATTCATAATACTTTAAAGCATGGTGAGCTCAACTTTGTTGAGTTTTATGTAGCATTTGAAATATTTTAGTATGAAGTAGTTAGACAAGACCAAATGCATAATCCACCAAAATCCCACCAAGATCCTAGATCTTCTATCACTACCATATTCTTTGAAAGTCATGAGTTTCCCTTTTTAGGTGAAGATGACAATGATCTAAAGGACAACATAGACAAAGTTAATGCTTTCTAGAAGTTTTAGAGAGGTGCATACAATCTAAGGAATAAGCAACCACTCACAACATTGAATCCTCCAAATATCATGATAATTCTTCCTAATCCTAAATCAGATAATAATCCACCCCCTCCAAAGGGTAATGATCAACAAAAAAGCAAGGAAAAACCAAGTAAAGGAGGATAAAACATTTTTGAGGATATGAAGAAGATCAAGGCAAATATAAATCTTCATGAATTAGCTTACATTACTGCATAAAAGGAGTTGCTCTATAAGTCTATTACTAGGAAGATGCCTATATAGAAAGTGAAAGCATCCATAGAAAAATTAAAAGCATATAACACCAATGCCATCTACAAGAGAAAGTAATAAGTTTCACCCTTCTTGTTATCTATGTAGGCTTTTGATAAGAACATTCATAACCATTTGATTGATTTTAGAGCTTCTAAAACTATCATGCCTACTTTTATCTATCAAAAATCTGGTTTGATGCCAACCCCTTCAAAGAGGATTGTTTCACAATTGGATAAGATAGTGTTCCCCATAGTTGGTGAAGTAAGGGATGTGCATATCCAAGTAGCCTCTAAACTGCACATTCATATGATGATTAATATCTTGGTGGTGGACATACCTAAAAGTTATGATCTACTGCTGAGTAGAGACTAGTCTAAAGTTCTTAGTAGGTATCTCTCTATAGAATTTTCTCATATTTGGCTATCATGGAGAGGATTTTTAAATCAAATCAATATTGACACAAAGCTGAGAATGAAGTATCCCATTACAAAATATAATGTCAAGAATGAAGAGGTAAAGTATGGGTCACCCAACCTTGGTATTTATACTTTTACCACTTAGAATCAATTATGAAAGATAACACCTAAAGGTTCCAATCAACTATGATCTTTACACTTTTATGGCATTAGATCCAGGTAAGGATCAAGTATGGGAATCAAGATGATTGGTCTATAAGGAAAACAATTCTTGGTAGCATACAAATTGTAATTTCCATGCACTAATAATAAAGCTGAGTATGAGGCTCTAATTTTGGGATTATAGTTTATACTTAATAATAATGCAAAGCAAATATTAGTATTTGGCGACTCATATATGGTGGTTAACTAATTCAAAAATAGATATCAATACAAGTTATCTTATTTGAGAAGATACAAGAATAAAGCATATGACCTGATTGAAAGCTTTGAAGCCTTCAACATAGTAGCACTTCCTAGAGAGAAAAATTAGACTATTGATTCATTAGTTGATACTACTAATTTGGAGTTGTTATAAGAATCTAAGGTAAAAAAATTTCTCAATTAAATTAGCACCATATCCCTCTATTCTAGATAATGTAGAAAATTTCTAGGTCTATGATGATGACTAGTAGATCATCCAATTTCTAACTAATCTAAGGGAATTCAAATCTTAAATCACTAAAAATAAGAACATTAATCACCTTTATCAAGAAGAATCAAACAAAGAGGGCATTATTTAAGTTAAAAATAATTGAATTCTAGTTGGGTTGGTCTCCTTGGAAATACCATTTGACATAGATCCTCAAGCTCAATAACTCAGGCAACCCAAGGTTAATGAATTAGACTTCAGAAGGGAAAATATATGAGATAAGTACATCCCATGCTATGTTAACATTGGTCTCAGTAGCACCCTAGAAGAGAGATAGTGAGTTGAACATTTAATCACTTAACACAGGGATGCCATTGCCTGGACATATAAAGATTTGAAAGTCTATGACCCATAGGTTATTAATTATATGATTTACTTTAAGTAAAATAATAAGGCATTTAGATAGAATCAAAGACTAGTCAATCCTATTTTAGAGCCTCTCATTAAAAAATATGTAGAGAATAATTTAAGTGAAAAATCATCTTTCTAGTAAGACATTCTACTTGGGTGGCCAATTTGGTCTCCGTAATAAAGAAGAATGGTAAGATCAGATTATGTGTGGACTCTAGAAATTTGAACAAGGCTTTTGAAAAGGACAATTATCCCCTATCCTCTATGGATGAGGTGAGGCAAATATTAAGTGGTTCTAAAATGATATCCTTTTTAGATAGATTTTCATGCTAAAATTAGGTATTAGTGTAATCCAAAGATATAATGAAGATGACATTTTCCATGAAGTGGGGAAATTATGCATATAAGATGATGCATTTTCACTTGATAAATGTAGGATTTACTTTTTAATTCACCATGGGTTATTCATTCAAAGGATTGATATGAAAATGCATAATCATCTACATGGATGATCTTACAATGTTTTCAAATCATAGAAAGGATCACATAAGTCATACATAGTCCATATTTTAGAGGTGTAGAATGTTTGATATTTCATTAAACCTAAATAAGAGAATCTTTAGAATGAATAAAGGTAATATTTTTGGTCACATCATCACCAAGGATGGGATCACCATTGATCTAGACATAATTTAGGCTATTTCAAAAATTTAACCACGTAACAACAAGAAGGATCTCAAATATTTTTTCAAAAATATCAAATTCATAAGGAAGTTAATCTTATGATTTATAAAAATCATTAGACCTTTAAATGCCATGCTGAAGTAGGATGCCAAAATAGAGTGGACAACTGAAGCCCAAATGTATTTTTAGGACATTAAAGATTTAATATCGTAGGCTTTAGTATTGATCAATTTAGATTTTAAGAAAGATTTCTACTTGTACTCATTTGATTCAGAGCATATGATTGAAAATATCATCACACAAAATAAGGATAAGACCAAACATCCAATTATGTTCATGAGCATGAATCTAAAAGATGTAAAACTCAGGTACTCTATGATTGATAAATAGATTTTATCCTTGTCAAATCCATGAAAAAAAAAATTCATTACATCTTGAGGAATAAATTCATTTCCATTGTACTTGATCCTACTATCAAGCTCACCTTGTCATAGAATGAGCTAAGAGAATGATGAGGTAAATAGATGGCCAAGATGCAATAATTTGACATAGAGATCAAGACTATAAAGATTGTTTAGGGCTAGGGAATTTCACAACTCATGACTAAACTAGATCCATGAATCACTATTGAAGAGGTATGTGAGTCCTAAGTATCTAAAGGAGAATGGTATATAGACATAATATAGTATTTTCTTATAGAAACTTATTCCCTAGAGATCAATAGAGAAATAAGGAGAGATTTAAGGCTCAAAGTTGTTCATTACATGATCAAGAAGGGATTCCTATAAAAATAAATTATGAAGGTATTTATCTTAGGTGTGTATCCATAGATGAAGCTAAATAAATCTTAGATAACTTACATCAAAATATAGGTAGTGGTCATCATTCTAGGAATACCACAACCAACAAGATATTAAAAATGGGCTAATATTGGCTAATAGTTTTCAAATATACTCATGTTCACATGAGAATATGGCATGAATGTCAAGATTTAGATAAGAGAGAAGTACACACAACAATGCCTTTACATCCAATTATTGAAGGAAGGCCATTTTACTAATGGGGTTTAGACTTCATTGGTGTCATCAACCCAAATTCCTTAGTAGGCCATAAATTCATACTTACTAATGTATATTACTATACCAAGTGGACTAATCCCATAACCACAAAGAATTTCAAAGCACAAGATGATGTGATTCACTTCTAGGAGGAACACATAACAATTACATTTGGCATGCCTATTTCTCTAGTTTGTGACAATGGACCAGTTTTCATATTGATAAAATTTACTGAGTGGGCATAGACAATTAGATTATTATCATGTAAACTTCTAATCATTACCCTAAAGGAAATCAATTGGTAGAGTCAATGAATAAAAATATGATCGATTCAATTAATAAATAAACTAGAGATAAGCTTGGGGACTAGCATAATTTATTTAAGTATGCTCTTTGGGTAGATTGGACTAGACATGATCAATCCCTTAAATATTCACCTTACCTACTAGTGTATGGATGCAAGCTTGTATTCTAAATTATGTTTAATTTACCCACTTACCAATTCATGCAAGATTACATGGAATCAAGTGATAAAGTAAAATCAATATTTTTGGGCATAATAGAAAGGAAGATTTAAGGACTAAGGCCTTAAAAACATTAAAAAAACACTAGGACATGGTCAAGAGTTGGTTTGATAAAAGATCAAAGGTCAAAGCATTTATAATTTTGGATCTAGTGCTACTTTGGGATAAATCCCATGAAAACAAATGACAACATGAAAAGATTTCCTTATTATGGATTGGACCATACTTAATTTCCTAGTTCATAGACAATAATGAATTCTATTTAAAGGACCTCCAAGGTAATGAAATTACATATCCAGTCAATAGATAGTTCTTAAAGCACTACTTTAGGTTTGCATCTATAGATATTACTAATTGATGAAGGATGAATGAATGTAATTATAGGATTAGATTATATTTTCCTCTTTCTTAAATTATATTTATTTATTTCATAGTTTAGTCTCCTAATTTCTAGATTAATCTTTCTTGCTTTTAGTATTTTACTTTCATATATTAGATTTCATGCTTTCTAGATTATAGTTCCTTACTTTCTTATATTAGTTATTCTTTACTTTTTATAACAATCAAAATTGTGTTTTCTTTGACTATAACTAAGATAAAAAAATCTAAACCAACTAAGCTTATGACTTGTATAAAAGGGGGAAATTAAAATCTAGGTAATTTGGGACTAGTTTATAGATTAAGTGTATTTCTATGTTTTTGAGTCTTTAAGATGAAGGTAGGTAATCATGGATTATTCTAAATGATGTAACAATTGAATACTTTTACCAAGCATGTGGAAGTTTGTCTCAGAGTACTTCATACAAATTTAGAAAGGTTTTCTTTTTTGATTGGTTCAAATGCACTTATCACATTAAATACTTATTAAAATTGATAATTATGGGTGTAGTTATAGCTGGTAGGGACATTCTTGTACAATTTTTTTTTATAATTATACCATCTCATTGGGGTTTTAGCTCTTCTCTTTTCCATTCAAGAATAAATAAGAGAAAAAAAATAATAATAAAGAACCAATGGATTCAAAAGAGTAAAGTAAAATATAAATAAAATAAAAATGCTCACATGATGAAATAAGTTCAATGTTCCACACATCATCATTAAAATAAAATAATGAAAAGTGAAGGAGAAGGAACCCAAGGTATCTCTATCGGGGTTATGGATGCCTAGCTAGTAGCAAAGTAATGCTTAAGCTTCCTTTATTTTTTACTTTAATAAATACTAGAATGAAACTTATAGTTTCATCAATCCTTTAAAAAACTCATCATAGTAGGGGTTAAATAAAATATGTATTTTGACACACATGTATCCAAGAAATTAGAAGGAAAGTATGTTATGTGAATTAACTTAGGAGTCTCTTTCATGTTTTTGATTCAAGTATTTTTTGTGGCACACTTCATGACTGATTTGAGATTGCAATCTAGAGTTTTGGGTTCTTGAATACTTAGGAGTATTCCCCCTATGAGTCACCATTTTTTGTACCCAACATCCCCTCTTTATTTAGGAAAATGGGGACCCACCTTTTTTAATACTATGGTCTTGATCTAGAGCCCCTATTCTATATGTTTATGTAGAATCTGGGAGATGATTTGATTGTTGGCCTTTTCATACATTATAAAAATGGTATTGGTATTGTATTCATAGATGAATTCTTTCTATCAGGCTTATTCTATTAGGCTTATCTTTATCAAACTTATGTAATTTGTATTTTCTAGGTATTTTGTCCATAATCTATATTCTTTTGGACTTTATGTTTCATACTTATTCCATCGAGGAAGTTATTGTAGACATTTTATCTAAAATAATTCTTTGAATGAAATTTGTCCTAGACATTTTATCTAGAACAAATCTTCTTATAGATTTCCTTTACCCCTATGGACTCACCCTATCTCCTTTACAAAGTGGATCGTTTGATAATTTTATCATGGATAAAATGCCCTCTAAATTAGACCCTTTGGATTTATGCCCTTCAAAAATGACCCTTCAACCTTAATCCACCTACCCTTTAACCTTTATGAAAAATACCCTCTGGCATCTTAAAAATTCCTTTGAGACATTTTTTCTAGGCCCTTGTCTGATGAAAATGACCCTTTGAAATTTTATCATCAAAAATTTTGGTCGATGAAAAAATCCAAAAATAATTCCCAAAATCAATCTTACCAACATAATTTTTTTGAAACAATGACCCCAAGTGCACATACCCTTCAGGGTTTGTGCAACCTACCCCTTGGGACTTTTTCATGGATCCTTTGTCATATGAAACCTACCCATCAATTTTTTTTCCTAGGCCTTTTCCCTATGAAACCATTCCTTTGGACATTTTTTTTGAGACATCATTCCTTCAACCTTTTTAAGACCATCCCTGCGACCCATTCCTTTAGACATTTTGTCTGAGACATTTTTCCCTTTGCCTTTAATCTTTGGGAATTTTATCTTAGGCCTTTTCCCTTTGAGATTTTCCATTTGAGACTTTTGTCCTAGGCCCTTTCCCTTCAAAAATGACCCTTCAAGACTTTTGTCCCAGACTTTTTTCCAAAAAAAATTCATTCAAACATTTTATCTGAGAGAATTGGGTCCTCAAGAGAATTATTGTGGACATTTTATCCAGAATAATTCCCCTAATGGAATCCTTTTGGACTTTACATCATATACATTTTGTTCGATAAAATTTTAGTTCCTTTGGACTTTATGTCTTGGAAACTTTTTTGACAAAATTAGGGTCCCCACATAGAAGGCCTACAACATTTCCCTCATAATAATTTCCCTAACCAAAATGACTAAAAAAGCAAATAACAATCCCCATAGAATTTCAAAGTGTCACCCCTATATTCAAGTACTTTATATATATATATATATATATATATATATATATATATATATATATATATATATATATATATATATATATATATATATATATATATATATATATATATATATATATATATATATATATATATATATATATATATATATATATATATATGTTAATTCACTTTTACATTTATGTTTTGCAATAACAAATATGGAAAAGACAAGTTTCAAACTTGTGGGGAGTAAAAAATTCAAGCATCAAGATCTAAGACACACATTAACTCACATATTAGAGATCGATGGTGCATAATCAAGCATGGAAACAAAGGGCTCTCTAGATCAAATGTGGTGGTGAAAAATGTCACCCTCATGGGAACTTTTAAATAAAGGATTTTCCAAAAGATTTATGAGAGTGCTAAGTGGCAACATTGCAGGGGCCCAATACATATAAATCTAATAGTGCATGGGAGATTAGTACATTTAAGATCAATGGTATGAGTTGATAGTGTACTTTTCAAAGATCTAGACTCTATAAGAAGCAAAAGAAACATGCAATGGATAGTTATTTTTGGAAGCATGTATAATTTTTATAAATGGCCCATATTTAAAGTTTGAGCTATAACTACAAAAATTTCCTTCATCTTCATACACATACACATGTTTTATATCTTTGGTAAAGGATATTTTAAACCGATAACTACAAGTATACTCTTGTATAGTTTTAGACCATAGTTAGAGCTTGAATTTTGAATATCATATGTAATGACCTTGCATGAATTGGGACGATGAGGCAACACCTTCCCCACGTATATAAAAATAATTATAATCCCACTTAAATTTTTGTTAGATAATTTTTTAATAAAAAATAAACATCAATTTTGATTGTCAACAAATGTGTTTGCATATTTTCTTTCTAATTTCTATGTAATTGGTTGTTACTTTCTTTGGTTTTATGTTTTAATAATCCCTAATGTGCAAAAGTTGTGAATGGATTATTGATTATTTTGATTGATGTAATAATTTTTAAATGTGTAACATCTATTAAAATATTGGTAAAATATATTTATTAAGATATTCAAGTTCAAATTGAATCATAATTTTGATTGTGCATGAATGATTTATTGGATGTAATTTTATGTGTGTGTGAAATAGCTACCTCAAATACTTCACTAGCCTAAGCCATAATCTCATGATTAAGGGTGTGCAATAACTAATCTAAAATATGCAAAATTTATCTAATAATTGTGAATTTCCTATATCTTTATCTCCTTATACCTCTTATTGTATCTATTTATGTGTGTGCAATTACTGCTAGCAATAGGCATAGGTTTTGAGAGCACTTGTCCTTTTATAAATCAACAAGGGAAGTGATTCTTGAAAATCATGAAATATTTCTTTTTTTCCTTACCCTTCCCTCTTATTTTGAGTTATTTATGAGACCTACCCACTCTATATTAGAAACAAGTCATGCATTCAAATCACATAGATATTCACTACCCTTATTAAGAAATACATCTCCATCCAAAAACCTCATCAACAACCTACATGCCATACAAACTATTTCATCAATAGGTTGTAATATATCAAATACCTATAAATCATGACATAGAATGGAGTTTACCTCCATTGAGATCCTAAAAAATTAGGGGCTACCTTATTAAGGTTGTGGTGTGCATAAAACCTGCATCAATAATATGTTGTTATGGGATAGTTATATGTTACTTTGATTATATTATTATATTACTATGAATTAGTTGTATTGTATATTATTTACATTATGATCATGTTTAATTTTTATTATAATAGTTTTCTATGATAAATATCATGATGTTATGGGATAGCTACCTTCTTGTCATGAGTTGGATGCAAGAGAGATTCATCCTTCAAATCATGATGGAGGGAGAGAAACATTGGAAATGATATCATAGATAGAGGTATTAGGAGATGATAGAGGAACCAATAAAACCTATGCACACACCAAATTATATAGTAATCATTATATGCATTGTTTGAATTATTAGCATTAGTATATTTTTTATGTTATCTGCATGTAGATAATTGATAATGTAAGTTAGTTCAATTTAATGCTTATGTAGAATTAATATTATTTGATTGTATCATGGAAATTATATGTATATTTATAGTATAATGTTGATGTATGATTATTTAATGTTATTATATTTTTGAATGTTAATGCTTTCAAGAATGTAAATCTGCATGAATAAGTTTACTACTACCTATAGAATAACCAAAATGTCTTTTTAATGTTTTAATGTATTGATGGTTATAATGATATTTGGTAAATATCATCATCTCAACTTAATACCATGATATATAAAAGAGAGATATAATACATTAAGGATGGCCTATATAAAGTGGTAATAATAATGACTATGTTGTTATAATGCCATCATGATTGAAATTGTTATAAGAGTTATCGTTAAAATATTGTTAATGACTTTACATTAGTCACTAGCTATTGGAAGTTAGATTTATATTGATCCATCATAGGTTGATGTAAAAAAATACTTTAAAAATCCAATGATCTAACCTAAACTAATGGGTCAAATATATATTGGCATTGGTATGAAAGGCTTCATTTATTTTTGTTTGGGTTATCAATAATTATTAGTAATGATTTAATATGTGGAATTTGTAAAGTTAGGGCATGGGCATTTGAGCTAAAAAGACCATATAGTGATTTAAGAGAAAAATATTTTTATTTTGTAACATTCAAGTGACTAGGGCATTGTTTTGTTTGTCTCTACTCGAGTTGACCTAGATTAGGAAAATAAATCTATTGATAATAAGGTTTTGCATGATGGGAACTAGAACAAAATATGAGTTTGATGCTACAATGC
This sequence comes from Torreya grandis, assembly GCA_037957365.1. Taxonomy (NCBI): domain Eukaryota; kingdom Viridiplantae; phylum Streptophyta; class Pinopsida; order Cupressales; family Taxaceae; genus Torreya; species Torreya grandis. The sequence continues at coordinate 402,409 of JARHVA010005723.1, forward strand.
ATGCAATATATGTATGAGACATTTTGAATGGGAAGAAATTATAAGGATGAGAAAAAATGGTGTGAGAGGACAACAGAGAAGTAGAAGGAAAAAATAGAATAAAAATAAAGACATTTTAATTCAAGAGGAATAAACTTGAAATCTATTTCGAGGTTGGTATTGTAATTACTTTGCAAGGATTGTTTTTTCTACAGTATTAATTTGTGAATTATCTTATTAAGTTTTTTGGGAAATGAATTGTGAATTAGATTTTAATGGAATACTATTGATTTATCCCTATAGATTGCTTAACCATCCATAAGACTAAATTAATATCTCATGATTCATTAAGTCAGTTGAATATGACCATACAAATTAAGTATGGTAAATATGGGTTTTTATTTTTGTGTCCATTGTAGTATTAAATCCATGGAAACTTAAATACAATAGTTGGGTTGTAATGAAATGTGTAAAACTCTATTTTTTTAAATTACATTTAGAGAAAAAAATAAGCTTATGTATAGCAGACTGTGTATATTATGAATGTTTGACACAGTGAAAAATATATTATATAAAACATGAGGATTGAATGGTCCGTAGTTATATTTAAATTTTATGCATAATATACATTTTGGATTGTTTAATATTGTTTAATCAGAATGATTGATGATTCATCAAAGTATATGGGAAGAATTCTCAGTAAAAATATCCCTATAAAACTACCATTTCTATCTAAGTTGAATCCTTATGAGGAAAATGTGTACCCATTTTGGAATAACATTTTGAATATGGGTTAAAATTATTGTTAAATAGATATGTTAAAATATGAGTTGATAGAGGCTTGTTTATCAAATCTAATAAATAATATGATTGTTATTAAACCAGATTTGGGGGAAAATAGAGAAAATGGGTTTGAATAGTTTATCTTTATTAATGAGCTTTTGGAAATACAAGCATGTAATGAAAATGGAATTGGGTAGAATATGTGATTTATAATATATTAATTTTTCATTGAATAATATTTAATAAATGGATATTAGAGTGATTGATAGGACTATAAGAGATCCAAAAGTAAATTAGATAATGAACCCACTATTTATTATAATAGTACAAAAAGGTTCATATATAGATGGATACATGTGAATTGTATATGTTTTATGTGAATGGAATATATACATTATTCTTCTATATGTTGAAATATATATGAAAGGAATAATTATAAATGCACAGATGTGGTATATACTTGTAAATATGAAAGGTATGCTTATTTTTATGGTATGAGCTATGACTATGATTTAATCTAGTTAAACCACATGATGTAGTATACCATAACTATATGCATACAACTCTCTAAATGTGTAAACAATCGTATGAAATTTTGATTATTGTTTATATGAGCATTTGATTAAAATATAATTGGTTAGTTGTAATTTTTGAATTATATACATGAGATTATTTTATGATTAATTTGGCTTATCATAAATGGTTCTATATTGAGTTACTTCTAAAAAAATAGAAACATGTATCCTAACATAAATATAACCAAATTCGTATAGGTTGTATTTTTTTATGTTATTATTTATGTGTGAAATAATATAGTATAGATTCATTACATCCTTTTTATAGACAAAATATATGTATTATTGATGATTCCTATATTGAACATGTTTTATGCCTACTGATAAGAAGTAATCTATATGATTATATTGGTTATACATTATATTAACCAAATATCACATTGTTGGTACTAACTAATTAGTGAGATGGACTTCACTAGCTAACTTAGCATCACCAATGCTAGATAAAGGTAATATGATCAAGTGGTGTGTATGAATTTGACTAATCCTATATTAATAACTATTTAAAAACATTGGCCAAAGTAATGTTTAGTTAAACATTGTCATTTCATATGTATGATTTACATGTTTGTGCAATATCATGTCAAAACATATTTTATTTATGGTACACATCATATATTAGAAATATTATAACACATAGGTACTATCTCATCTCTCTAAATTTTTGTACCATCACTTTATACCCATCCATGAAAGGAAGGACATTCCTTGATTAGGGGATTATGTGGGGAATCGATAGTCCATGGTTGGTGTGTAAATTTTTTTAAACGATGCTCTCCCTCCCCATAATAGTACTTATTTGGAGACTGCACTTGAGATTATCAAAGATACTAGAGCTCATGAGACTCATGCTTCATGGAACCTTGTATCTTGTATTGTATTTAATATTGAAACATTATGATAGTTGTAAATTTAATTAATTACTCATTATACATTGATAGAAATGGTTTTATTCTTTTACCAACTATGTTTGGAAGTATGTAATTACTTTCTATATGCAATTATTTTTTATTTCATATGATGCTAGTGATTAGTAACTAATAGAAGATACATTTTTTTATTTATGATTAACATACTTAGTATTTATAATAAGGTCATTAATTATATATTTTTCATTTAATCTAATGAAATATTACGTGAAATATAATTTAAAAAAAAATATTACGTAAATTTTATAAATTCTAGTGGGGATGCTACATTATGATATCAAAGCTACAACTTAAACTCTAAAACTTAATGAGTTTGCTAAAATTTTCATATCCTTATATTAACTAAAAGGATAATGGTGCAAGTAAGATCATTTTTTTAGGGTACTTAAAATGTCAATGATAATAACCATCTATTTGATCCTAACCAATTTTCCATTGAGCAAGTAACAAAGTTGGATCATATTCTTGTAGCCATGAATGAAACTAGGGACTGAATTATAGCCTTAGAATAGGAAATTCATGGACATGATGAAGAGTAACATAAGAATATGAATGAAGAGAATCATGATGATTAGGAAATCCCTCAAGAGCAAAGACAAGAGGAATTTCCTTAAGACACAAGAGAATGTGTAGCTGTAGAATTGGTTAGAGATATGAAAAAGGTCAATCAATCTAAGTTTGATGGAACCATTATGGGAGATGGAGTTAAAACATGGTTGATTGAGATGGATAAGTATTTTGAGATTTGAAACAATATTACCAATTGGATAGATAAATATCTATGTGGTAGGCCAACAAAAAATTAGAAATGAATCTTAACTCAACCACCACCATATGGGAGAAATTTGTGACACTGTTAAGATCATGGTGGTTTCCAAAGTTATACTTTATCTAAATAATTATAAATTTTTAGCATCTAAAGCAAGGAGACATATTGGTAAATGAGTAATGATAATAGTTCACCAAGCTTCTAAAATATGTACCTTAGTATCATGCAGATGAGAAGTTTAGGATTAGAAAGTTCATCATGGGAATAAAACCTCAAATTAGTGGAGGGGTGGACATTCATGGACCATATACCATGAACTAGGTCTTTAAGAAGGTAGTAAAAAAAGAATACAAGTTGAAATCTCTTGATCAAAATAGAGAGAAGTTTAAGAATTTTTTTTGAAGTTATAAGATAACTTTCAAAAATAATAATTGGAAGTAGAGGAGTGGAGACTCCAAGAATGAGTTCAAGAGTTAGAATACAAGATTTAATATTGGTTCAGGTAATAAGAAATTAGGGAATGGTTTCAAAGGTGATTTCAAGGGAAACTAACAATCTGATAGGAAGGGAAAACCTATAGGTTGCTTCAATTGTGGTGGTGACCATTTTGACCATGAGTATACCTAGGATGCATCAAGTAATAAAGGGTTTGCTCCTAGGTGATGAATTTTTAGGTAATATATTCATGTGAGAATTTAGCATTGTCAAGTTAAATTCCAAGCTTCACCCATAAAACTATCAAGTACTTTATTTGAACATCTAATTTCCATTTTTATAGAAAAAGGGGCTACATAATCTTTTATATGTCTTAAGATTCTAAATAAGTTATCTAGAAAATCTAGAGTAATGGAAAATGCATGGTTGTTATAATATGGGAATGATTCAAAAGTCAAAGTTGAAAAGTGTTTAGTTAAAGTAGAGATTATGTTACCTAAATTCACAACAATAGTGGATATTTATGCATCACTGCTAGGGTCATATGATGTGACCCTAGGGGTCAACTAGATTATGAAGCATAAATCCAAGGTTGAGTGCTATCTAAATAAGGTTGAGTGTTTGGATAGTTTCATAAATTTGACACAAATTCAAGGTGAGAAAATGGAGTTAAGGCTTAGTCATATTTTTTTAATGCAACTCAAGAAGGCTAAAGGAAAAGGATACCAAGAATTTATCATCAAGATAAATGAAATGGAAGAATCTAAGGAACCATCCCTTGAAGATTACCCTTTCCTTAAGAATTTTCATGATGTGTTTCTAGAGGAATTGCCAAGATTTCCTCCAAATGTGAGTTTGATTTCTCAATTGATATCATATCAAGATCAAAACATTAGTTTAAGTCACCATATAAAATGATAACTAGTGAATTGGTTGAATTGAAGGTTCAAATATAGGATTTTTAATCTAAAGGGTTGATCAGACCAAGTGTGTCACCATGGGGTGCACTAGTTGACTTTGTCAACAAGAAGGATGGTAATATTTGAATTTGTATTGATTATATAATTTTAAATAATGTGACTATTAAAAATAGGTATCTACTACCTCAAATAAATGATATTTTTGATCAAATGAAAGGAATAATGATCTTTTCTAAGATTTATCTTAGAGCAAGATATCATTAACTAATTATAAAATATGATGGTATTCCAAAGATAGCATTTAGAACTTGATATGCGAACTATGATTTCATAGTGTTACCATTTGGGTTGATATATTCTCATACAACATTCATAAATATCATGAATAGTGTTTTTAGAGATTACCTAGATCATTTTGTTTTGGTATTTTTAGATGACATTCTTATATATTCTAAATATTAAAAATAGCATCTTCAACATCTAGAACTAGTTTTTCAACATTTACAAAAGAAAAACTTGTATGTAAAGTTATCCAATTTTGCATTTTTTGGAAATAAAGTGCAATATTTGGGACATATTATATTTATGGATGGTATTTTAGTGGACCCTATGATCAAAGAATCCAAGAAGGGTGGTTATATCATATGTTAGATTCATAGTAAAAAGAAATCAAAATTAAATTAGACACACTAATAAGCATAACACTATCTTTCCTATATCAAAGGGAGGAGCATGATGAATAAAAATAATTGATAACTCATAACTAAAATACAAGAAAACATACCTTCCTTACCTTCATTGAATACTCCAAGAGATTTCTTCATTTAGCTTTCTCAGTGTGTGCTCAAGAGATCTTTGTTAAATGGAGTTGTGTGTCTCCTTATCCCCTTGGCACCATGGTTTGGCTCATGCTTTTCTAATTTAGATTCATGGATTGGCTTATGATTTTAACATTATAACACTATTGGGATGCAATCTTTCTCTAAAACCTACATTATAACATTACTCTATACAATATCTCTTTCTTCATAGGTAATGGCTTCTATTTATATGTTTAGAAACTAACCCTAACCCAAGGTGAGTTAGAGTGTAGTTGGGACTTGGAATGGGTTCAAATCTTACCTTTTTTAGTTAATTAACCCTAGTAGAGTAAAAATGTGTCCAAATCTCATGATTATCAATGAATAGGCATGGGTGGGATATTTTGGATTTTGGAAAACTCAAAAATGGTAATTATGAATTCCTTTGGTATTCTTTGATTTTTGAATTTTCTTTTTGATAATTCATTTAATTCATCATGGATAGTTAAATTTAGGAATTTTATTTGATTTTGTATGTTAATTAATTACTTTTAGGCTTTTTAACATTTTAAATATTTTTGAATTAATTGATATGTGCATTTTATCCCTTTTAATTGTTTTGTAAACCACATTGCATGTTATGAAGCCAAATTCAATATGTTTAGAAATTCTTACGCTAAATGTGAAAAGGTTGGTAAGAATTAATCCAAAATCTGATATGAATCCATTGGTGGCTAATTTTTGATGTCTATAATTTGCCCCTATTTGGAAAGGCATTGCAAGTAGTAATCACTATAACATCTTCTCAAAGAATAAAAATGTTTTGTGTGCTTATGAATTTAACAGAAATGGATGAACTATAGCCTCTCCCTCAAGGGAGCAATTGATAAAGAGGGTCATAAAATGGTCCCTTGAAATAAGGAAATGAGTGGATCATATAGGTAAAAACATAATGATTAACCCAAAGTTAGGTAGAATCATTGAGAATGCAAGTGGGATGGTGTGTAATGATTTTCCCAAAGGTGATTATAATCATTAGACCACAATAGTGGCAAACATGATATGAAGATGCAAGTGGGATGGTATACAATTATTTACCATTAGGTCATTATAATCATTAATATCTTGATTATAGAAAACAAGCCGCTATTGGGTGTAAGAAATTTAATAATTTTCCTAAAGGTAGCCATAATAATTGGAAATGCAAGTGGGATGGTGTGAAATGATTTGCCCAAAGGTAGTTATAATCATTGGACCCCAATGGTGACAAATACATTTTATAATATGATGATTACAAACATGATGATGTCAAATTGATATAGAGGATAATTATGAATTGGGTAACCTACGACTAGGAAGATGCTCATCCAAACTAATAAGGAGGATAATTTTTTTGTTGTTTAATTGCTCTATTTTGGATATAACCTAGACCAAGATAGGAATGCTTTCAAATTTAGTGCCATAGAGATATCATTGTTGTATTTGTTGTGCAGACTTCCTAAAGATAAATTTTGCTATAAAACATGATGGTAGGCATCATGATAAAACACCATGAGTACTTGGCCAAAATATACATAAACATTGACTTTTGATCCAATACTCAATTGAAAACAATGTACCAATGATAAAAACCATGATGACAATGTTGATGTATGAATATGGATTGATTCAAGAATAATGTGCAAAGATCACCTAATGAACACACATAGACTATATAAAGGAAATAGTACTAAAAGCAAAAAAATAGGTGCACAAGCAAACAAACAAACAAAATAAAGAGAAATAAAATAAATCAAAGAGAAACAAACAAACAATGGTTAGTCAAAATGTTAGTACAAATAATATGACACAAATAAGATGACACACATTGCCATTAAAAAATAGGAAATAACATAACAAACAAATAAGATGGGGGAATAGATGAAAAGGAAGGGAGTGGTCTATCTATCTCCATATGCACTAATCAAGTGGATGATGCCTAAATAGTTCCATACATGAAAGATCCAATAAAAAATTCAAGTTGAATGTAGTTCTCCTAGGAAATGGGATAGAAGAAACATGATGAACATGATAGAAGAATATGGGAATGAGCTCAAAAAATGGTGAAAGTGTGGGATAAAAATGCCAAAAAGGATGGGGAAACTAAATGACAAGTGATTTCTTGTGACTTAATAAGGTTTCAAAAAATCCTTAAGGAAAACATGTGGTTAATGTTTTTGGTTTTTCTAAATTAATTTTACAAATATTTTGGATTTTAGGAGTATCTCAACTTGATTGAGTATGATGAGATACTAAATGGTCCAAGCTCATAAAAAGGCAAGAGAGTGACTTAGGTTGCTCATAAAATGGTGAAAGTATTTCAATAGAAGTATTTCTTGGAAAATGATGAGAGTGTGGCTAAGGGGGGTTGAGATGACCTTAAAAAATATTTAGTACTACCCACATAGTCCTAAAATGGCCTTAATTTAGACATTACAATGGAGGAATATAACTACTATAGTATCCAATTCAAACAAAATAGGCATAGTTTGTATAATGACATAGTACAACATAGGAATGGAAAGTTGGTATGTCAAGGAATAATAAACAAATGTTACCCCTAGTTTTCCCAAAGGAAGTTATATTAAGGATACACTAGTTTAGATAAATGAGACTAATTTTCCCATAGGTAGTTATAATTGGTAGCAAGACTAGTTAGACACTAATTTGACCATAAGTAGTTATAATCAGGCCTACATAAAAAAACATGACATAGAACTAAATATGAAATAAAGGATGCAACTAGCAAAATTTATGTCTTACTACTCTAAAATATGGCCTCTATCTAGAATTATTGAAACAAGTGATAAAACTAATCTGATTATTCATTTTGAAAGTATAATCAATGGTTGAACCAAGGTAAAATGGGGTAGGTAGGTATGGTGAAAATAACTTGGTTGATAGAAAAGGTATTGTAGAACAAAATGGTAGATTAGTAAAGTGATAAGATGGTAGAATGGTATGTTACAAAGAAGAAAGTAGATAATATGGTATAACTTGAAATGTTCCTCATAGACAATACACTAAGTCACTCAAGTGAAGTAATTCTTGTGGTGTATAATTTTCATAGGCTCATCAAGTTCATCCACATCTAGTATGGTAAGCATGTATGCTATAGTAACATAGTCTGCCATAATGATGAAAGGACCTACCTAGTTAGGTTTGAACTTGCCTTTATGCTTATTTTTGGCCATGGTATTATTTTGGTTCTCATTAAGGATAAGATCACTAAGCTCAAATTCTCTATGTTTCATGCACTAATTATACCCACCATAGAGTCGATTCTAGTATGCTTGAAGGTGGTTTACTACAGCTAATTTTTTTTCATCAAGTAATTCTAGCTCTTACAGGTGAACTAATTGATAGTATTCATCATCCAATATATGTTTTAAAGAGATTGATATGGAAGGTAACTCAACTTCGATGAGAAGAGTAGCTTTAGTATCATAATCAAGTGAGTATGAAGTGGCCCATATAGGAGTGCAATGATTGGTGTGGTATACCCAAAGGGTGAATAATATTTGAAGGTGATAATTATGATCAACGTCATTGACAATCTTTTTTAGGATGTTGATAATGGTTTTGTTTGATGTTTTATCCTAGCTATTACCTTGAGGGTAATATGTCATGAAAAAATGTTGAGTAATTTTGTACTCAACACATAGTGATTCAAAATATTTGTTCTTAAATGATCCACCATCATTAGATATAATTTTAGAAGGGATGTCATAGTAGTAGATTAGATGGTTAAAGATTAATCTGGAAATTTACTTTCAAGTTACGTAAGTGAGGGGTATAACTTCAACCCACTTAATGAAGTATTCTTTGATAGTAAGGATATGTTTATGGCCATTAGATGAAGTGGGGTTTATATTCCTAATGAAATAAATGCCCCATGTAGTAAATGAACATGATGTCAACATGGGTTTCAAAGTCTTGGTTGGGGTATGTATCAAATTAACATGCCATTTACATTTATCACATCTTTTGACATATACAACTACATTTGCATCCATCATTGGCTAATAATATCTAGTATGTAATATCTTCTTAGATAAGACTCCCCCCTTGGTGTTGGCTCCACATACCCCTTAGTTAACTTCCCATAATTCTAGTATAGATTCTTTCAAAGGTAAACAATAAAGTAGAGTTCCATAAAAACTATAGTGGTATAGGGTTGGTCTGAGTAAGGTATAATGTTGGGCATGATGGATAAAGGCTTTGGAGTATTTTAGAGATAATTTAGGTGGTCTAATGTGTTCATGAAGGTAAGTATATAAATCTAAATACCAAGTATATCTAGGACTAATAATATCACAGATCATTATGATGGTTGATGGTTCATGAGCTTGTGCTAGCGCATTTTCAATAAGAAACTGGTAATATTTTCTCATATTTATATGTCAAATCAAATATATAATGGCATCCATGGAATCTATTTATCTATTACTATCCCTTGGTATATGTTCAAACTAGATATCGATAATCTGCTACTTGAGAGTATTGACCATGGCCTTATAGGGAACTAACTTGTCGTCTTTGGTCTAAAAGTGGTTTGTGACCTAATTAATGATTAACTAATAATCAACATAAACATTTAGATGAGATATGTTCCATTTTACTTATTTTCAAATCCTTGGTACAAGTTCTTTATATTTGGTCATGTTATTGGTACAAGGAAAGTTGATTCTAAATGACTTAGGGATTAGATCCCCTTATGGATTTGTAAACAAAATGCCTATCCCTAATCTATGTGTTATGAATGACCCATAAAAATAAATCTTCTATTTCTAATCATAAATAGGTGTTTCAATGATGGTCACAATGGATTTATTTAGAAATTAGAATGTTAGTGGCTCTATGTCTACAAGGGGTGCTTCAAAAAGGTGATCTTCAAGAACTTACCCATTGATGGATTTTTGGTTCACATATTCTATCTCAAACTCATTGAGAAACATGATCCATTTGGCCATACAACATTGTAAATTTTTTTTAGATAGTATATACTTGAGTGGATCTAATTTTGAATTGACCATGTTCTTATTGTTCAACATGTAATGTCATAGTTTCTAATCTACAAAGAACATAGCTAAACAAGCTTTTTTAGTGGGTGTATAATTGTGAAAATATACAATCAGTGTATAGCTTAGATAGTATACAATATGATCCTTTCCATTTTTAGTGTGTTGATCTATAATTACCCCTAGGATGTGTCTATGGTTGCTAGATATAGAGGAAATGGTTTTCCTAGTATTGAAGGTAATAAAACTAGTATATTTTTTAGATAGTCCTCTAACTATTGAAAATCTTTATAAAAATCATTATCCCAAAGAAATGTGACTCCTTTGTTCAAAATATGTGTAAATGGATTACACTTATCATCTAATTGAGATATGAAGCATCTGATGGATTAAATCTTACCCTATAAACTATAGAGTTGCTTCAAGTTGGTTGGTGGTGGCATTTATGTTATAACTCATACTTTAGCTAGATCAACTTCTATGCCCTTGTGAGACATAATTAAGCCAAGTAATTTTCTTAAAGTAACTACAAAAATACATTTATTAGGGTTGAGCCTAACTTTTTATTCACATATTCACTCAAATATCCTTCTCAGTGTTGTTGGATGGTCGACCCTGGTCTTTGATTTACCTAGTATGTTGTCCATATAGTCATGAATAATGTCATGCATCATATCATGAAATATGTTCATGGCTCTTTTATAGGTGGCCCCTATATTCTTAAGATTGAATGGCATAACCCCATAAAATAATGTTCCCCATGGAGTGGTGAATGTTATTTTGTGTTGGTCTTTTATTGTTATTTAGATTTGATTATAGCCTAAAAATCCATCCATTAGTGATAACATCTCATAACCCACTATGGAGTTAACTATCATGTCAATGTTTAGAAATAAAAATTCATCCTTTGAGAAATATTTTTTAATGTCCCTAAAATCATTATAGATTCTGATTCCTTCTAGATTTTTAATGATTGGCTCTACATTTGAAAACCATTCAGAATAATCGATTGGCCTAATACATCTCACTTCCAAGAGCTTTTCCAACTATTTCTTCACTAATATAGAAATATAAAGTTACATTTTATGTAATTTTTATTTCACTGGTTTAACATCAAGATGTACCACAAGGTGGTAAACAACCAAGGTAGGGTCCAAACCAAGCATGTCATAATAGGCCCATGCAAAGATATCAATAAATTCCCTCAAAAGGGTTGTAAGGACTTCACACTCCTCCTTATTGAAGAATATGTCTAACTTGATCTATTTTGGGTCATATAGAGTCTTGATGTTTACCTCTAAAGTATCCTCTACTATAAGGGTCAAACCATTTTCAATATTAGTGGGTAAAGATTTGAATTGTTTCACTATTTAATGTCCTCTATTAGGACTAGTTTTTCAAGTTTTAGATTACGGTAAAAGTAGGTTTTGAAGGGACCCTGAAAACCTTTAACAAAATCAAAAAAGATAAAGAAATAGCAACCACCAGGAAAAGTAGTCCTGAAACCTACTGAAGAGTATCATCAAAATTAGGTTTTATAGGGACCTAAAACCACAAACATAGTCCAATAAAAGTACCCAGGTTTTACAAGGACCTAGAACCTGAAATAAAGTTTTAGACCAAGAACCAAAAAATAGGACCAAAAACAAGAACCATTTATAACCATCAATAAGGACCTGAACAAGAACAAAACCAACAAAGAAGACCCTAAGCTTCTATTGTAATTCCATGATCATCTTGACAACCTCCTTCCCAATCGTAGCAGTATCCTGGATGGAGTTAGCAGCCGAAGTAGCAGTAGGTTGCAAGGCTTTCTTCCTCAAACTCTACCTTGTCCTCTTACTTGGACCCTCTAAGGATATTACTTCTTCATTTGCTCTTTTACCAAGGCTAGCTGCAATAGCACAAATGCTTGATGTTACCTGCTCCATCTTTGTTCCACTTTCCTTAATCAGCATTCTAATATTATGCTCATAATCTTTAAGTTTTTGTTTTTTTGGGATATCTCCCATTTGCATCTCTAAGTGGTTGATTATAGCCCGATCAACATCCTAATTGTGTTGCATTGTTTCCACTTTCTTCTTCAGCCCCATTATTTCATTATAGATCCAAGAATCAACTTGGAGAATAGAGTCGGCATTGAACTTGGTAGAATGTAGGAAGGAAAGTTTGGTTTCCCTCTGTGGAGAGTCACAAATGTCTTCTACAATTGCATGTGGAAGGGAATCAACCTTTTCAATTTGTTCCTCCCTATCCAACAGTTCTTCCTCTTTAGTCTCAATAGGGTCTTCATGCTGAATCAAAATCCCCTAATGTAAGGGATGGCCATGTAATAATTTTTTTTGGTAACTCCTGAATGATGTAGTCAAAATCTTGTTATTATTCAAGATTGAATTTGGACCCATAGGCAAGTTCACCATTGTTGGTATCCTAGATGATTTGATCAAAATCCTTTTCTTCTTCAAGACTAAAGTTAGACCCATAGATAAGTTCATCATTTCTAGAATCTTAGTCTATATTTGAATAAGGTTAAACACCCCCATCTAATGGCACTTTAAATAGGTTTTAACCATTAGAATGGCCTTTATCTTTACTTTTTCCCTAGTCCAAAAGCACCTCAAAGAATTTTTCACTTTGGGACATCAATATATATTTTTTTTCTAAGGGTGTTCACCCACTCTCCAAAATAGGCTTCATGATCCAACTTGATTGAGAACCCTTTTTTGTGGTCTCCCAATAAAAAATTATCCCTAAGGCCTTGAAAATCATAAAAGGCCTCATCATTCTAAAACTCATCAACCAACATTTTGGATACCTATTGGCCCTAGTATATTAGTTGGGGATAATGTAATGATAGTTGATTATGATGAATGACTAGTCAAAGGGTAAAAATGGCGTTGTTATCAAACATATTGGTATGTGTTAGGTCATGGAATTGGATATGATATGACTCTACTTCACTACTAACATCATCATCACTATTCATTGGTAATATAAATCAAATAATATACATGGGGTCACCCCTAGGTAGTTTAATTACAAAGTCCATAGGTTCCTATATAGTTAGTCATAGAAATCAGCTCAATTGTTCCCTTTTGATTTGGATTGAATCCTCTTCCTTCATAGTCTTGGTTCTCCATAATCCAATTAAAAATGGGATATTTGGAATTTTTGTAACAATTAGCCAATTTATCATTATATAACCATGATTCATCACCTTTAAGAGGGTCATATTATTGGTCAGATGCTAATATAAAAGTGATATGTGTTAGAATAGGCATTTAGCCTTTGCCCTTTCTTTGCCATTACATGAGTGGTTTAGATTCTAGTCTTCCAAAAGACCTGGGGTTCTATGCAAGATTTGTAATGTGAAAGGTGTCATGGGTCAAGTACTCTCTTGGGCCATTATCTAAAATAGTATAATGATTGGACATATTAGGAGGTGGCATATGAGAAAGTGAATCAAGGGTATCAGGGTCAATGTAGTTGGCCTCTAGTGAATCAATTAGTATTGATTTTCCCTTTTCCTTTTTAGCAAATAAATTCATGCCAAAATTGTAGTTATAATTCTTGAACTTGACCTCTAAATGTTTAAATATTCATATTGATGGAAGTATCCTATAATATTATCCTCTATTCTTGAATGGGGGAACTTGGTACACTAGTGCAATGTCAATGATATTGCATGAATATCATGTATCTAAGGTCTTCCCAGAAGCATGTTATATGACAAATTGAGATCTAACTCATGGTAAAGTATATCATAGGTCAAGTGTCCAATGATAACTGGCAAGCTAATGATGTCTTATGATTCTTGTTCTTAATTATCATAAGCTTTTATTGTGATTTTTTTTGCTTGGATATCTACTATTGTGTACCCAAGAAGCTTGATGAGCTTCAGAGACATAATATTCTAGCCTGATCCATTATCTATGAGGATACATTTCACATTTTGCCTTGTTATGTAGACCTAAATATACAATGGGTTATTATGAAGTGGGCCAAGGGATAGGAGAAAAATTGCATAAATTTGTCTTTTGAAGATAGTTCATCCACATACAGATAATACTTCTCACAAGAAAGCAAAATTGTGGATTAAAAGATATCTAAATACTATCATAAGCCAAGGAAAAAAATAGAATGTGAAAAAGGTCATACAACTGAAAGGAAACATAATCCCAAAGTATTTGGTATCACTCAAAGAGTTATTTTATAAGCTTTATTGATACATAAAAATAATATTAAATAATAACCTAAGGTTTCTCTTAATTATAAAAAAGTGAACATATCCACTGAAGAAGAGCTTTGATGTGTGAACATTATGAAATGTTATTAAATAAAGAGTGCAAAAGATTTATATTCCTCTTTAATATGTATATATATATATATATATATTTACATGTTGTTATGTTAATATAAATTCCTAACCAAAATATATGTAGCATAGCATACCTAAGAAGTATGGCATCAATCCTTTTAGGCTGAAGTTGAGGTATTATAACAAAAAAAATTAGATACCATTAATCAATTTATTAAAAATAATGGTAGATTAAATAATCATGCTTGTAATTCATCATTTAATATGGGTGTAAAACATCATGCCAGTAAAGAATAAAAAGGAATAAGTAATAATATGCATTGATTTCACAACATGAATCAAGCCTCTCTCAAAGACAACTACCTATTACTAATAATGGATAATATTTTTCAAGGGGTTATAGGATAAAAATGATTTCTATGTTGGATTTTTTTTTTTGGATATAATCAAATGGAAGTAGCATGTGAAGACCAACATATAAAAACATTCACCACTCCATGGGGTATGTTTTTGTATAGGAGGATGTCCTTCTGACTCATCAATTTTAGAACCACTTTTTAGAGATAAATGAATCTACCTTTTAGAAATATAATGAATAAAATTATAGTGATCTACCTTTATGATCTCACTAGATTTCCCAAAAATAGATAAGATCACTATGATAATTTAAAAATGTTCTTTTAGATATGTAAAGGTCATGGTATCTCGTTGAACCCAAAAACTTCCATCTTTGTAGTCACATAAGTAAAAATAATTAGGGCATGTAGTGTCCAAGTTAACATGATTAATCCTAAAATGATTAAGGTGATCCAATAATTTTATCTACCTACTAGTAAAACTAGTACATGCTCATTTTTAGGTAAATCAAACTTAACAAGATGGGTTATGATTGATTTTGCTGAGCTAACTAGGCATATCTCTCAAATTATGTGATGAAATAATAATATAAAATGGAGTGATGAGGGAAATAGGGCATTTATAAAATAAATAATGATATTGATAATGCCCTAGTATTATCATGCCCAAATTTTTAAAAATATTTTATTGCATATTTATACTCTTCAGAGTATACATTATTCCATCATAGTGTAAAAATTGAGGATGGTATTGGATCTTCAACTACCTTCATGAGTTTCAAATTGAAGGATCATGAAATCAAATAATATCTTATGGATAAACATGTATCTGATATGATGAAGGTTGTAACACACTTCATATATTTTTTTGATTAGTTAAGATCATTTTTAAAAAGGACCTGAAAATAATTCATATTTTATATCTTTAATTCTAACATGGTTGTGATGGTCCTAGATTCAACCATGAAATTTATCTTGATGCAAGAAGAACTTGGTTCCAAGAAAGGAGGATAGATCAATAAAGTGCAAGAGTATGATTTGAATATAAATCCAACCAAGATGATAAGAGGATAAGTAATGTTTTAGTTAATAGCATATTGAGATAATATTTAGAGAGAAAAGAATAAAAGGAATCCTAGTGAAAATGAAATTTAATATTTACCATTTATGGTATTCACATATTTGGTGGATGAATGATATTAAGACATTGCTTAATTATTTTGATACAGAGAATTACCAACTTACCTTAGTGACAAAATAAATAGATAAAACAAGTTTAGAGAAGAAAATTACATTATTTGGGGATAAAACATATTTAAAAATCCATTGATTATACTTTTTTGAGATATGTTGATAACTAAAAACAAAAGATGTTGCTAGAAAATTTCCATGATCAAGATTGTGGTGGTTATCATATCACTACATAATTTTTTTGAAATATTATTAATATTAGAAAAAATTATTCTGGGATGAGTAAATGTGAGTTTAAAAGTGTGAATCATGTCAAAAAAATTTAACGAAATTGAACCATGTAATTTTTCCTCTTCAACCTATAATGATTGGATAACCTTTTTGGTAATGAGGATTAGAATTCATTGGCACTTTGAATCCTCATTCAAGTTCAGGAAATACCCATGTGTTAATATATATATATATACATATATATACATATATATATATATATATACACACATATATATATATATACATATATATATATATATACATATATATACATATATATATATATATATATACATATATATATATATATATATACATATATATATATACATATATATATATATACATATATATATATATACATATATATATATACATATATATATATATATATATATATACATATATATATATATACATATATATATATACATATATATATATATATATATGTATAGACATATAGACATATATATATATATATATATATATATATACACACACACACACATATACACATATATATACATACATATACATATATATATATATATATACATATATATATACATATATATATGTATATATGTATATATATATATATATGTATACGTATATATGTATGTGTGTATATATATATATATATATATATATATATATATATACATATACATATATACATATACATATATATATATATATATATATATATATATATATATATATACATATACATATATACATATACATATATATATATATATATATATATATATATATACATATATACATATACATATATGTATATATATATATATATACATATATACATATACATATATGTGTATATATATATATATATATATATATATATATATATATATATATATATATATATATATATATACATACATATACATACATACATACATACATACATACACACACACACACACACACAACTTTTGAAGATTTTTGTAATTTCATCAAATAGAATATTTTGGTTAGATTTGGGGTTCCTAAAAAGATAGTTATAAATAATGCTTTAATTTTTTATTCATATTTGTTTTTTAGTTTTTTTTATGGATATGGTTTCAACATATATTCAATTTTATGAGTATGGAATGAGTAAAAATTAAAATTTAATTAATTTGAAAATAAAGCTAGTGATAATCCAATCTTGCCCAAAATTACTAGTTGTTAATGTAGTATTGTTGTAAGTGTGATTGAGTGATTGATGAAAAAATATGCACTAAATAATTTAAAATTATGCCTATAAAGATTAATAATTTTCATTTATGAATACCTAAAATTAAAATCATATAATAATAATATGCAAAAATAATTTCTACAAGGAATTATGGCACCACACATTTTCACCATATTTTATTAACAAACTAGGCTAAATATAACCAATTATAAATAACTTGACTAAAAAAAATGAAATGTGAAAGAATAAAAACTCATAAAAATCCTTAAGATAACTAAAAATAGACCGAGGATTACAAAAATTAACTTACTGATAAGATATGGTCATCATGCAAGATGATTTTCCAATATATAAGCAAAACATGCACACTAAACAAGCTCGGTGTCATAAAATACACACACACACACACAATAGGAGATATAATAAAATAATATTAAATTAAGTCAAAAAATATTATAAATTTCACCCTTCCTCTTGGGGATGAACATCTCATGATTGTATCTCAATTTATTACACTTTCAATGAACTGGACTATAACTTCTTACTTTTAGCTATTTTATAGGAAGTTGCTAAAAAATGTTCATGCTCAACAAAAAAATTAATTTATGACATAAATAAATAAAATAAACCTTTTAAACTAATAAAAAAATATAAACTAATTATAACATTAACAATTAAGTATTTTCATTGGCATTATACTCAACATTCCCCCCTTTAATGCAAAAATAAAAAATGCCTATCGTCTCCTTAAGTCTACCATGAATTTTATTCAACAATAATTTGGTGAGACTATAAACAAATTTATATTCACTTCTCAAATAATAAATTAAAAAATATTTACCATTGACCAAGGATCTAAAAAAATGACTTTTGAGTTCAATATGTTTGGTTATAGAATATAAAATTAGATTCTTAGACAATTATACTACCCCATTGTTATCACAAAAAATTAATGTTAACTCAAGTTGAGCCTCTTTAAAATTGAATAAGAGACTTATCATCCATATTATTTGTGATAAATTTGATGTAATGGTTTTATATTCAACTACAATTGATGATAATGTAATTATAACTTGTTTCTTTCATGACCATGAAACTAACCCACTTCCAAATGTGAAGTACTAGACTAAAGTTGAATTCTTGTCATAAAAATATGATTCCAAATATAAATATATGTACCCATTTATACATAATTAAATTACTATTTTTTAAATTAATACCATGATTATAAATCCCACTTATATATCTAGAAATTCTTTTCACTACTTGCAAATGTTGAGTGATGGATTGCCAATAAATGGAGAAACTAGTAAAACCCCATAGTTGATACCAAGCCTTATTATATTGAGATAAATAAAACCTACCACCATGATCCTAAAATTCTTGTCATATAAATAATGATTCATTTCCTTTCTCATTATTTTTTCTCCACTTGCAAATAGAGTGTCTATAGGATTAGAATCTTGAAGATTGTATTTATTTAACATGTTTTGGATATATTTAGCTTGAAAAATGAATACTTATTGTTTATTTTGATGGAATTACACTATAATAAATTAATTCATAATTAAAATATAAATAATCTAAAATTATGATTTCATAGCTTCCTTGAATCTATTCAACATCTCCATAGAGCTACCTATAAATATCAAGTCATATACGTAGAGATAAACATATAACACATTAGAACCAAATGATTGTATATAAATAGTTGGTTCATTTTTAATTATTAAAAATCATTTATCAAATATAAAACTATAAAATATTGATTACCAAGATCTTGGACCTTGATCTATCCCATAAATAATATTTTTCAACTTAAATAAACAAAACACTTTACCCTTTACGTTGAAACCTCGTGTCTACACCACATATACTTATTATTCAATAAATCCATTTTAGAATTTAATTTTGACATCCATTTGATACATTTTACATATTTAAGAAGTATATACATAAATAATTAGTCTTATAGTATATTGATGTGTCATGAATGTATAAGTTTACTCATAGTTAACCCCATATGTCTAGGCAAACCTTTTTACAACTAGTCTAACTTTTAGCTTATTAATTATACCATCACTCTTATCCTTGGTATTTATTGAGGTAAAAATACCCCCATTTTTTGAAAATTTAGACCCTTGAGATAATTTGAACCTTAACCCTAAAAACATGGCATGTTTTGAACATTATTATAATTTGAATATCATCCACTTTGATAAAGTTGGCTTATTGATTTATGGTTTTGCTTTGAGCTTACCTAATGTTGATAATAATTGGTCTTCATGTATTAAAGATGAAAGTTTCATCAAGTTCTTACTGATGGATCATTCTTAGAGTTTACATATTAACTCTATTCAGGATTCATTTTCTAAAGTCTCTCCTTTAAAAAACCCTAAGCATAAACCCTTGGTTCAAATTTACCTTTGGTGGGAGCATTTGGCAGGAATATTTTAAATTTATTTTAGAGTTAAGTCCCAATTTTCATGCTAAGGCTTGGTTATTTTTTTTAACATGACCAAACCCCAACCTAAAAATTATTCTTAGTCCCATTTATTTTTTCCCCTTTGTTTCCTTTATTTTCTAGCTAGGCCTAACTTCCTTATTGGTAAGGTCCTTTTATTTTCCTAAGCATGGTCCCCTTTATTATCTATTTAACCTAAAGTCTTAATTTTAAGGCCCTATTTCATGTTTATCAACATGAACAAGACCATAACCTTAATGATTTAGCCTATGTTTCTATTTACCCAATTCCTAACTTAAATAACTCACTTCTTTGTAGATCTAATAGCCCACCCTTAAGCAAAATTGAATATCAGACATTGTGAGGAAAGCCCAAAGGTTGGATGGGCCCTAATACTTAATATAAGATTAAGCCTCAATTTTATCATAAGTCCCTATTGCATATTTTAATATGAAAAGACCTTAATTTAAAAATTAGGTTTTTGACTTGAATTAATCAAAGGAACCAACCACATAAAAGTTCCTAAAGCATGATCCATGATTTGTGATCACTCATAGATTTAGATCTAATCGAGCAAAGACAAAATTAAAAATTCAAAAGGCCTAAAAAGCCCTATGGAGCTGCCATGTGGTTATCCCTTATATAGAAACTTCATGAGCCTAAAATTGACATTATTATGACCATCATCTAACATCTATGAGGCCATCATTGACATCCATAAAACCATCAAATTAAATCCCACCAAACCTAAAGTAATTCAGGAGCTTAAATTTGACATATTCACAAATGTCATTTGACATATATGAATCTATCATTGATGCCTATGAGGTTTTCAAATTTAAGATCATATAATATTTTTACTTAGACAAAGGGACATGTTTTTTATCATTCAATGTGTCATTTGATGTCATGTTTTAAGACTTGGCATAAAATATTTTAGCCTAAGTCTATGGCATGTTTATTAACATGAAATAAAAACTTATCATAAAATACTTTAACCTAAGTCATTTATATAACCATGCACTTATTAAAGTTCATGCATCTTACAGGATCAATAGTTTTTACTATGTTGAGCTTGGATGATCCAATGGTGTAAGATCACTGATAACTTTTCAATAGAGATCTGATAACCTATGAGATCAACACATGGAAAATACTCATTTGATATGTGATTGATACTATAATTAGAACTCAAAAATCTTGCATAGGTTCCAAGTGGCACAACCATGAATCTAGATTCAAAGATGGCCAATGACATGTAAAATCCTGGATCACCATCAATGAGCTGCATTGATCCTTGGATCTTGATCAAATGGTGTGAATCAAAACGTAATTTAAAATTAAAAAAACTAGTGATTTGAAGTAATTTATGAAAAATGCTTTAAAATTTGATAGATAGAAGCCAAATAAGCATCATGCAAGCACAAAATGATAAAATAGATATCTTATGTGCTCAAAAATACAAACATATAAAGGTAAAGGTCAAAATCAAATCTAAGGCATGTATGAGCTAAAGTCCAAGTAATAAATCACCATTAAATCTTTAGAAGAGCCCCAAAATTACATAAAATCCATAATTTGAGCTCAAATTGATCATAATTAAACTAAAAGAGAGTCTAATTGCAATTTAAACACTAAATAATTAACCTAGAGATCATTTAGAGCATAGTAGAAAGTAATTTGCAAAGTTTTGAAGCCATATAGCTTAAAGGAAACAATATAGGGATGATATAGAGTTGTATTTGTCTACAAACAATGAAGGGAGGGTCTTCAAAGACACATACCTAAACACTGCTACATTGAGTATTGGTAATAAGAATTGATTTGAGATCCTTTAGACCATTAAAGACATGCATCCCAACATGAAATAAGAACAAAATATTTCCACTTTAAATAGAAGGTATTATGACCTACTTATAGTCCAAATGACCAATCTCCAACATGTAGTCACCACACTAGAGTAATCCACTATATCAATATCTTTGCTCAAATTTTCAAGGACTATAGGATTGAGCAGGGTTGGATTATTCATGAAAGGACCTTTAAAATAATTACATTCATTTCCCCATTAGCCTTTAAGATTTATTAAAATCTTTGCAAACTCCAAGTGGATTTTCCAACTATTAAGTAATGGACTAGAAAGAATGATCTAAACACCATCATTAGGACATGGTTGCTCTAAGGGAACCATGTGATCCTATACCCTACTAGCAACATCCTAGTTACCCAATTTAGAGAAGGGGTTAGGGTAATTATGATCATGTTAAATAGGATATCTAGAGCCCCTTCAACCACTTATGTCAATAAGAGTTGGGTGTCCTACATTTACTTTATGGTAGGGAAATATCTCACTTCCCTAATTAGAGAGATAATCAACATCTATTTAGAATGGTAATTTGTAGCTATTAAAAGGAAAACTAGTAACCAATTTTTCATGGTGTCCTTTTTTTTGTATGCCTTGCTAACCTCTACCTAGATCCCTTATATAAAAAATTGGTCACCTAAGGGTAGATTTATATTCTCTTACCACTATTCAATGCTAAACATATTCAAATATAGGCATAACATCCAATTCATTTGTGACTATGTGTATTTAGCCTCGGTAGAAGCCATTGCATGGTTCCCTATGCATAGGGTAAGCTCTCTAATCAAGAAATATGTGGAGATAATGAGAGACATATAGTTTTATCTATATTTTACAATGGTTATAATTGAAAGGATTTTGATCTAACCTTATAGGTTACCATCTATGTTCCCATCAAGCTAGAAAAAAAAGGAAATTCATACCAACTTATTAATGGCATGGAAAGAGTGTGAAAATACAAGAAGAAAGGACTAGTCCTTTCCTTTCCTTTAACCATTAGTATAACTATATTACAAAACTAGGATCAGGTGAATACTATGGCTAGGCATAAGGAATCTTTCAAATTATAACTTGATGAGCTAAATATGTGGGGCCCCAATGACATAGTCTCCACACACTTGAAATCTAAGCAATTCCCCAAGATAGTGTATGTACACCAACTCAGTGTCTATGACACCATATATATCAAAGAAAAAAATTTCATAAAAATATTGGCTAAGATCAATGGATATAACATTAGACTTGAGCATAGATTGACCAATGATCAAATTCCCCTTGAAGACATGGAAAATTGGACCTTTGTAATATCATTTTATTCCTAGACCTTCAAGGCACCCTAAATAACAACCACAAATGGATGGGAAATAGACCAAGACATATATTACATAAGGTATTGATAAGGAAAAGTTACAAGAGAGACCTGGTGAGGGCCCATCATCTTCAAATCCTCCTTGAAGACTAGCATCTCTAGTTGAATACCTAAACATGATTTTCATAGAGCCTTATGAGATAGTGGAGGATGTGCTCAAGGTTCTAGATAAGGTATATGGCTCTGATGAAGAGGAGGAACATGTTGAAGAAGCACAAGCTCACCTAGAGGGTTATGAGAAAATTAAAGGAAAAAAAGTTTCTCTAGATTTTATCCTAATGGTACCATTAAATAAGAGAAAATCAAACTTAGAAATTATCCCAATTGGAAAAAATAGGACAAGTTTGGATTTCACTCACCCCATGAGTGAAATAAACTTATCTAATTTGGAATACCCCATCCATGGACCAAGCATCCTTGATTAGTTCATCTATGGGAAAATGTAGAAGATCCCCTCCTTATCCCACTCATGGTCCCTAATCCAAACTATTAACATTGATGTGCATGATAAAATCAAGCCATGGATAATGGATTTGATGAAAGAAGAGGAAGAGAGAAGAACAGTGGCTACTTTAGGGTTAGATAGTAAGTAGATGGACTAAGAGCATCAAGAAGTACCTATATGGAGATTGTTGAACCTATAAAGTATATGAAACCAACTACCAAGGTCCTATTAAATCTTGAGATTGCGAAGTTAGAGAGAATGACAACTACAAAAGCCATGGTGGGAACTGAAGAGTTCAACTTTTAGAAGCTCAAGCCATTTGTTGGCTTAACTCTAGTTGGAGGTCAGAGACCTAGTGAACACCCCATTCATATAGAGGACATTGAAGAATTAATTGAGGCTCACTCAACTTAGGTTAGAGTATGAATTATAGGTACGAAGTAAAGAATATATAATTTAGAGAAGGAAAAGGAGAATTTGAAGGCATAAGTTATTTTATCAGTGTTTGAGGAAATGATCAAAATGATTGATGAATCATTTTATGACATTTGATGCATTGAAATAAATGAAGCTAAGGCACAATGCATTGGAAAAATAAAATATAGTGGGTAAGGGTTTAATAACCAAATGGAAATCTTTAGAGGATGAATTAATAGGCATAATAAACATCCAATTCAAAAAGTAGATTTTTGGATTCAAAATAATAAGTTTGGGATACTTGAATGTACTTCTAGGAATTGTAATTGACAAAATCCAATATATGAATGCCTTATCTAAGGATCTAGAGAGACTCCTAAAAGATGATGGGGAGCTAATGGAAAGGATTGAAAATATCCTTGGGATAATGATCAAAATCCTAAATAGTCCACTATCCTAGGCATCATCAAGGATGATGATTTTAAACATAGGGCTACATTGGTAACCTAGGGAATAAAAATTAAAAGTCAAGGCTAGTTTAGGGGAGACAATAGCAGGATCATAGACATGATATTGAATGTAGATGAAAGAATAAATAAGGACAAGAGCATCAATGATGTTATGGCTAGGAATGACAAGGAATTGAATGAGCTTGCTGATAAAGAGGAGTATCTCTCAAAACTAGTTGTGGACTTAAAGCTAGTTAATGAAAACCACTAGAGGGATATGAACATCCTTCAATAGTAGCATGAAATTTCTTAGGTGTAGGGTCCACAAAATAGATACTTAATATTCCATTTTATAAAATATTTGTAATATTTTGAAAGAGGAATATTTTTTTGTAAAGGTATATGATAGTTTGTTAGCATATTTGCCTTTAGGTCAGTTTAGTTTAGAAATACAAGTGTATTCTATAACTTTGTAGAGAAAAGACAACTATCCTTACTTTTTTTATATTTATATCTTGTAACTAATAGATATACTACCTTTTCCTCTTATAAAAGATAGTACTACCATTTTGTAAAGAAATATTTTTTAGCAAAATTTGTATACTTTGAGTAGTTAATACAATCAAGGAATTCTAAAAGGATTGACCAAGTTTATTTTGTGTCAATTATTACATGGATTTTCTCTCAATTGCTAGTCTTAAGTCTTAAATTTTAATAGTTTCTATGAATTTTGAGTTGCATCTTTTATTATATGGTTGTTAATTAGTGCTTATGCTAGATTAGTTGAATGATCTTGAATTTACTTCATTTTATTTACTCTGCATTAGAATGTGCAAATTTTATTTGAGTGTGGTATCAAATCGTTAAAGTAAATTTAGTTCTTACTTGTACTTATTTATACCAACCTTTGAGGTTTACCTAGTTTGTAGTGAGATATGAGTTTATGCTATTTTGTACTATATACTAATTAAATGTATACTCAATTGTAATTAAAACTTTGTCATAATGTTTGAGGGTAAGAACAATAATCACTTATTCTCTTTCTACCTTAACCTTCTCTTTTGCTTCTTTTTTAACTAGATCAATTTAGTTTATATTTCATTGTAAATACCCATTTATATTAGTTTTTAGTTTAATCCTTGATCATATTTCATTAGTATTAGTATAGATACTTACACTTTGAAAAGATTTGGAACATGGTGGCTCCTAACCATCAATTAATATAAATTTTGTGGAACAAGTTGAACATTTCTCTACCACTATTTCACCATAGGTAACATAAGTTGCCAAAACCTACTACTCATGTTTTAAATTCCTAGAATTCTAAAATGAGAAGTGTTCTTTGAACACCAAGGACACCTATCATACATTTAGAGGCATGAATAAGTCTTGTTAGTGCTATAAGGAGGGCCTCTTTGTGAATTGATCAAAGATTGGTATCATATTTGCACTTTTACATAATTCTTTGCTTGGAAGCGTAAAGATAAATGATATTTGTGGTTTTTGACATATATTTGTACTTTTTATAGAAAAAAATCATAGTTATTTGAAGTTTGATGCATAATTTTGGTAAATATGGCTTAATATCTAAGAATATGTGGTATTTAAGGTTAGAATAGCTTATTTTTATCAAAAATTGATATATTTTTCATATATATAAGTTTATTTGAGCTTAAACTTATAAAGATATACCATATTTTCATAATTGGAAACATCTTTAAACTAGCTTAGTTAAAGATTATTGTTCTTTACTATTATTTATACAAATATTTTTAAAAAATGATTAATGTGTAGGTATAATCCTTGTTCTTTATAAAAATTAACTTGACACATCATATTTAAAATAGGATCTTCAATATTCAAGATGGAATTTCCAAGGATCCAAAAAGGATCACATTCAGAAACAAGATAACCTTTTCTTGAGCTTGAAGTCCATAGAAGAGACAGGTGAGATAAATGTAAGCATATATGTTACAAATATTTTCCAACCTCACCTCTTCAAGGTACCCCTACCTTTGACCTTCATATAGGTATGGCTTTGTTGGGATATTATTCAACCAATGTGTCAGGTGTAGTACATGATCTCCCATGTAACCTTGAAAAATACTTGCCAACATTTAGTCCAACTAGTATTATAACTACTGAAGAGCATGTTAAATATTTCAAAGATTATTTTAGGTTGATAAATGTCATACATGAATATGTAGCATACAGATTATTCCCCTTTAATTTTAAAGATGTTACATTTGAATGGTTTATGAATTAGTCTAACAATTATATTACTAGTTAGGATGGTTTCACTAATGTTTTCATAGATTAGTTTGGAAAAAAATTGAGTCCATATGTCACATACCACAAATTCACCACCATTAGGAGTGATGTAAGTGAGCTTGTAAGGTCCTTTAATGCTAGGTTCTAGAAAATGTATGGTAGGAACATAGACCCTTATAAACCTGATGATGTTTTAGCTCTGGAAATTTATAAGGATCTAGTAGATCCTATGACTTCTATATTTATGAGAAGGTCTCTTCTATCTATAACCTCATTAGCTAAGGATTATTTTGAATCATTGATAATTAATGATCAAATATATCCCCAAGGATAAATGGCCTACTCTATGCCAAATATCAATCCATATTTTCCCATTTTGAACATCTTCCCAACAATAATCAAAATGTTCCAGCCTTGAATTAACTCCCAAATCTGAATCAATTGCCTTTGAGTCATGGTGTTCCCAATCAAAACCTAGGATTATTATGTCATCCTAATTCTAATGTATTTGATACTAATGATCAAATAAATTTAGTACCAACTATTGGTAATAACAATAACTAGGTACACAAGTCTAAAACTCCTAAGAATGAGAATGAGTCTATTCTAAAAATGGTCCAAAAGTTAAGCGCTAATTTATTTCAACTATAAAAACAAGTTGGAAATACTAGAGAGAGATCTGGTAGGAACTTCTTATTCCAAAGGTTTAATAGGCCTGATAATAGGTTTTAAAATGTTAGTTTCCACAAAAATAAGAATAATGATCCATCTTATGAAAAGAGGACTATGGGCATTAATTTTACAGATTTTGCTTTGCCTAATGATGATAGATTGCACTACATAGCCAAGCATGGTGAGATTGATTGAATTGAGTTTTTTAAGGATTTTTAATCTTTCCAAAAAGATTTAGACACGTTTGAATTGTTCCCTAATAATGATAGTGGTATAGGTACCTCAAGATCCAAGCCTATTGATCAAAATTTTATAGTGGAGATGTTTGATTTCCCTTTTCAAGAGGATAATGAAACTAATGATGTCCTTGAGGAAATCCAAGCCTTCCAAAAATTCATAAAGAATATTTATCATTTGAGGAATAGAGAGAAGAGGCATCCCTTGACTACCTCAATGCCCCAAAATAACTTTGAAACTCCTTCAGATACTTCTTCAAATAATGATGTAGAACCACCCAAAGGGAGTACCTCTAAGCATAATGTTGATGTTCCTAGTTCTTAAAATAAGAATTGTTATAATATTGTTGAAGATATGAAAAAGATAAAAGATAACATCACATTTCATGAATTAATGCAAATCAAAAAATAAAGGGACCTCTTACTAACATCACATTTCATGAATTAATGCAAATCAAAAAACAAAGGGACCTCTTACTAGAATCATTTTCAAAGAAATATAACAAACCACCCAAAGTTGGCAATGCTAATATGGCTATGCATAAAGATAATGTAGAATATCCTCCTTTCCTACTCAAATTTAGGATGTTTGATAAGCATTTGCAAAATTATTTATTAGATTCTAGTGCATCTACCAGTATCATGTCAATAGGAAATTTCAAACAACTTGGCTTGACACCTATTAAGTTTGATAGAGTTGTTACTCAATTAAACAAATCTAGAGTCAAGGTGATTATAAAATTATTAAAAGTCCATATGCAATTGGCCACTAAGCCTAGAGTGAAATAGTTTATTCATATCCATGCTACCCAATAATGGGTATTACCTCAAGCATTACTTCTTTATTGTTCCCCCTGAGGTCTTTATGGATTAAATCAATAAGATGGTTAGACTTAGTGTAGGTTGGATAGTTATTTTCTTTTAGTTCTTTCCTTATTATCCCTTATTTGTACATAAGCATGTATATACCTATTTGTTTTCTTTTGTTTCTTACTTTATTGCTTTCTATTATGTGTTTGCTTTTGTTTCCTTTTTCTTTGTTTTCAATAAGTCCTTTTGGACAGCCCAACTCAGTTGATTTATCTTTCTTGAAAATCCAAAGTCCAAAAATATGGGTATGAACCTAAGACATATGCTAACCATGGGTCTAGAATGTGAGCCTAATGTTATGATTTGAAGAAACTAGTAAAGACCAATGGAACAGGCCAACTACTCCATGAGAGCTTAAACATTGTCTTGACCTAAATTTGGTTTTAAGAATATTTTCACTTGTAAGATGAAATCTTAATCTATTGAGGCACAATTATTCTTTCACTTAAAAAAATTCCTTGCTTGGGACAATGGTTACAACCATAGGTGATTTTTTTAGGATCAAACACTTGACCAAATCCTTAAACTTGGTTACCCTGGTTCCCAACCTTGCTAAAAGCATAAATGTTCTAAAAATATAAAAAATATGAATGCAATGCAAAATCAAAAGATTTTCAATCATATGTAATATTGGTAATCTCCATCGGGCTATGGACACCTAGATGGTAGTGGAACAAGGCCATGAGTGGAGCCAAAGGCATATTTTTTGGGGCTAGTGTTAATGATTAAGTATATGAAACCTAGAAGTTATCCCCTGAATCCCATGGAAAATAGTAAGTGGAATCAAAGCACATGCACAACAAGGCTATTTATTAAGGTTTAATCCAAATTGTGCAGTTTCAAGTTTTGTTTTAACCATAAAATGATCTGTATAATGGCATTCATCAATTAGAGTGATGACTTAGTTGTTTGTATGAACTAGAGTCTCTAAGTTCTAACATATTATTATGTTTCCCTTGGAATTTACCATTTTTTGAGGTCAACATACCCCCATTTTTTGAAAATTGGGACCCTTGCAATACTTTGAACCTTAACCCTAAAAACATGGCATGTTTTGAACATTAGTAGAATTTGAAGATCATCCACTTTCATAAAGTTGGCTTACTAATTTATGGTTTTACTTTGATATTGCCTAATATTGTTAATAATTAGCCATCATGCATTAAATATGCAAGTTTCATGAAGCTCTTGCTAATGGATCATTCTTAGAGTTTACAGATTAACTCTATTCAAGCTTCATTTTCTAAAGGCTCTCCTTAAAAAAACCCTAAGCATAAACCCTTGGTTCAAATTTAAATTTGAAAAGAGCATTTGGTGAGAATATTTGAAATTTATTTTAGACTTAATCCCCAATTTTTATGTTAAGGATTGGTCATGTTTTTTAACATGACCAATCCTTAGCCTAAAAATTATGCTTAGTCCCATTTAATTTTTCCCCCTTTTGTTTCCTTTATTTTCTAACCAGGCCTAACTTTCGTATTGGTAGGGTCCTTTTATTTTCATAAGCATGGTCCCCTTTATTATATATTTATCCTAAAGTCTTAATTATAAGGCACCATTCATGCTTATCAAAATTAATGAGACCTTATGCTTAATGCTTTAGCCTAAGTTTCTATTTACCCAAGTCCTAACTTAAATACCTCACTTCTTTGTAGATCCAACAACTCATGCTTAAGATGAACCAAAAATTTGATGATGCAATGGAAGCCTAAATGTTGGATAGGCCCTAGTATTAAATATAAACTTAATCCTAAGTCTCATCATAAGGCCTTGTTGTTGATTTTAATATAACAAGCCCTTAGTTTAAAACTTGGGTTTTTAACTTGAATTAATCAAAGGAACCAATTGCATATAAGTGCCCAGACCATGATCCACGGTTTATAATCACTCATATATTTAGATATAATGGGTTAAAGATAATGTGGAAAATTCAAAAGTCCCAAGAAGCCCTGTGTAGTTACCACATGGCACTCTTGCATACATAAACTACATGAGATTAAATGACATTCTCATGACTATAATTTGATGTTTGTGAGGCCATCATTGATGTCTATGAGACTATCAAATTTAAGCACACGCCTAAAGTACTTCACAAGATTAAATTTTATGTCCTCACAAACATCATTTGACATCCATGAGGCTATCATTGATGGTCATGAGGATGTTAAATTTAAGTTTGTCTAACACTTTTACTTATATAAAGGGACATGTTTTATATCATTTAAGGGGTCATTTGATGTCATGTTTTAAAACTTAGCATAAAATATTTTATCCTAAGTCTATTTTATAACCATGTAATGATTAAATTTCATGCATATTTTAGGATTAACAACTCATGTTGTGTTAGGCTTGGATGATCTAATGATGCTAGATCATTGAGAACTTTTCAATAGAGCTCTAAGAACCCATGGGCTTAACACATGGTGGATGCTTATTTAATATGAAACTAATATAGGAAGTAAAGCTTAGAAATTCCATAGAGGTGCCAACTGGCATAACCATGAGGCTTGATACAAAGATGTCCAATGACATGTGAAGGTTTGGATCACAATCAATGGCCCATGTTGATCCTTTGATCTTGATTAAATGATGTGAAGCAAAAGGAATTTTTTAAATAACAATGGCTATTACTTTGAATGTATTTTTGAAAAATGCCTTGAAAATTTATAGATAGATGCCAAATAAGTGCCACATAAGCACAAAATGATAAAATCAAGATTTTCTATGCTTGAAAATGCAAGAATATAAATGCAATGGTTATAATAAAATCTAAGGCACATATGAGCTGAATTCTAAGTAAGAAATCACCATTAAAGCTTTAAAAGAGCCCCAAACTTGCATAAAATCCCTAATTTGAGCTTGGATTGATCATAGTTAAACTAAAAGAGAGTTTAATTACAATTCAAGCACAAAAAATTGACCCAGAGACCATTTAAATCATAATACTAAGCAATTTGCAAAGTTTGGAAGCCATGGAAGCTCAAAGGCAACAATACAGGGATGAGATAGATTTATATTTATCTATAGACAATGAAGTGAGGGTCTTCAAGGACATAGACTAGACACTTCTACATTGATAATGGGTAATAAGAAATGGTTCAAGATATTTTGGACCATTGAAGACATGCAACCCATCATAAAAGAAGAATAAAAGATTACCAATGTAACCAAAAGGTATTATGACCTAGTTATAGTATAAATAACTAGTCTCTACCATGAAACCATTAAACCCCAAGTAATATACTATATCAACATCCTTGATCCCATTTTTAAGGACTCTAGGATTGAGTAAGGTTGGATTATTCATGAATGGACCTTTAGAAGAATTATGCTTATTTCCTCATTGGCTTTTGATAGTTAGTACAAGATTTAGAAACCCCAAGTGGATTTGCCCACTATTCAGGAATGAACTGACAAGAATGATCTAGACACCATCCTTAGGCTATGTTTACTCCAAGGGAACCATGTGATTTGAGACCCTATTAGTAACATCCCAGTTGCCCAATTTAGAGAGGGGGTTAGGCTAATTATGACCTTATTAAATAGGATATTTGGATCCCCTTGAACCACTTATGTCAATAAGATTTGGGTGTCCTACATTTACTTTATGGTAGATAAAGAGCTCACTCCCCTAATTGGAGAGATGATCAACATCTATTTATAATGGTAATTTATAGCCATTAAGAGGAAAAATAGTAACCAATTATTCATGATGTCTTATTTATTGGATGCCTTGCTAGCCTCCACCTAGATCCATTATATCTAAAATTGGTCACCTAAGGGTAGATTTATAGTCTCCCACCACTATTAAAAGTTAAAAATATTCAAATATAGGCATAACATCTAATTCATCTATGAATATGTGTATCCAACCTTGGAAGAAGCCATCGCATGGATCCCTATGCCCAGGGTAAGCTCTATAATCAAGAAATATGTGGATATAATGGGAGACATCTAGTTGTATCTAGATTTTACAATGGTTAGAATTGAAAGGATTTTGATCCAAACTTACAGGTTGTCTGTCTATGTTCCCATCAAGCTAGAAGAACAAAAAATTACATACCAATTTATTAATAGTATGTATAGAGTGTGAAAAGAAAAGAGGAAAGGACTCTTTCATTCCTTTCTTTTAACCATTGGTATAACTATGTTACATAATTAGGATCAGGTAAATACTATGGATAGGCATAAGGAATCTTCTAAATTACAACTTTATGAGTTGAAGATGTGGGACCCCAATGGCATGGTCTCTACACACTTGAAATCCAAGCAATTGCCCAAGCCAATGTATGTACACCAACTTAATGTCCATAAAACCATATATATCAAAGCAAAAAATTTCAAATAAATATTGGCTAGGCTCAATGGATATAACATTATAATTGGGCATATATTGACTGGTGACAAGAAGCCCCCTAGAGACATATGGCATATGCGACCTTTAAAATACCATTTACTACCTGGATCTTCAAGGCCCCCTCATGAAAAACCACAAATGGAAGGTAAATATCCCCAAGCATAGATTATATAATGTCCCAACAATAAAAAGTTGGAAGATAGGCCTAGTGAGGGCCCATCATCCTCAAACCCTCCCTAAAGACTAACATATCTAATAAAATACCTATACATGATTACCCTAGAGCCTAATGAGACATTGGAGGATGCCCTCAAGGTTCTATTTGAGGCATATGGATCTAATGAAAACGAGGATCATTTTGAAAAATCATAGGCTCACTTAGAGTGGGTTGAGAAAAATAAAGGAAAATAAGTTGCTTTGGATCTTGTCTTAGTGGCACCATTAAAGAAGAGAAAAGTAGAATGGGAAATTTTCCTAATTGGAAAAAAGAGGCCAAATTTGGATTTAACTCACCCCATGAGTGAAATCAACTTATTTAGTAAGGAATAACCCATCCATGGACCAAGCATCCCTGATTAGTTTGTCTATGGGAAAATTCATAACATCCCCTCTTTATCTAGCTCATAGCCCCAGACCTAAACTATCAACATTGATGTGCATGATAACATCAAGCCATGGATAAGGTATTTGATGAAGGAGGAAAAGAAAAGAATAATGGATACTATAGGGTTAGATAACAAGTAGATGGATGCTCTAAGACCATTAAGAAGTACCCACATAGAGTCCTTCAAACCTCTAAACTATATAGAACCAAATACTAAGGTCTAATTCAATCCTGAGATTGCCAAGTTAGAGATAATGAAAACTATAAAATCCATGGTGGGGATTTAAGAGTTCACCTTTCATAAGGTCGAGCCATTTTTTTGCTTAACTCCAATGGGAGGTCAGAGACCTAGTGAGCACCCCATCCATATAGATGACATTGAAGAATTGATTGAGGCTCACTCATCTCAGGTTAGAGTAGGCATTAGAGGTATGGAAAAAAATAGATAATTTAGAGAAATAAATGGAGAATTTGAAGACACAAGTTGTTTTAGCAGTACCTAAAGAAATGGTCAAAATGCTTGATGAATCCTTTTGTCACATGTTTGATGTATTGAAATCAATGAAGCTAAGGCACATTGCATTGGCATAGTAGAATATAGTGGCTAATTATATAATAACCCAATGGCAAGATTTAGAGGATGAAATAATAGGGTTGATCAACATCCAACCCAAAAATTAGATTATTGGATTCAAAACAATAAGTTTGGGATACTTAAATGTAATTCTAAGAATTATTATTGACAAAATCTAGAATTTGAATACCTAGTCCAAGGATTTAGAGAGAATCATGAAAGATGATGAGGAGATAATGGAAAAGGTTAAAAATATCCTTGGGACAATGCTCAAATACCATAAACAACCCACTATCCTAGGCATCATCAAGGATGATGAGTTCTAACACAAGGCTATTTTGGTGACCTAGGAAATAAAATGTAAAAGTCAAGGCTAGTATGGGGGAGACAATAGTAGGATCCTAGATAAGATATTCAATGTAGGTGAAAGGATAAATGAGGCCAAGAGCATCAAGTAAGTTATGGCTAGGAATGATATGGAATTGAAAGAGCTTTCTAACAAAGAGGAAGATTATCTCCTAAAACTAGTTGTGGACTTAGAGATGGTTAATAAA
Source organism: Torreya grandis (assembly GCA_037957365.1). NCBI lineage: Eukaryota > Viridiplantae > Streptophyta > Pinopsida > Cupressales > Taxaceae > Torreya > Torreya grandis. The sequence goes on from JARHVA010005723.1 coordinate 437,153, forward strand.
CAATACCAAAGGGCTATGAACATCTTTCAGTAGCAAGAAGAAAGTTTTCAGGTACAGAGCCTCCCAACTAGCTAATTAATATTCTATTTTTAAAAATCTTTGTAATATTTTTAAAGAAGAATATTATTTTGTAAAGTCATATGCTAGTTTGTTAGCATATTTGCCTCTATGTAAGTTTAGTTTAGAAATGCAAGTGTATTCTAGAACTTTGTAGAAAAAGGATAGTTGTCCTTACTTCTTATACATTTGTATCTTGTAAATGGTTGGTATATTGCCTTGTCCTTTTTAAAAGGCAATACCACCATTTTGTAATGAGAGAATTTTGAGCAAAATTTGTAGACTTTGAGTAGTTAATACAACCAAATAATTCTAAAATGATTGTCTAAGTTTTTTTTATGTCAATTGTTACATGTATTTTCTCTAAATTTCTAGTATTAAGTCTTAAATTTTAATATTTTATATGAATTTTGAGTTGCATCTTTGATTATAGATTGCTAGTTTGAGCTTATACTAGATTAGTTGAATGATCTTGAATTTAATTCATTTTATTTTATTTGCATTAGAATGTGAAAATGTTATTTGAGTGTGGTAGAACATATTTAAAGCAAAATTACTTCTTACTTTTACTTATTTATATCATTCTTGGAGGTTTGCCTAGTTTGTAGTGAGATCCGAGCTTATGCTATTTTGCACTATATACTAGTTAAATGTATACTCAGTTGTAATTGAAACTTGTCATAATGTTTATGACTAAGATCAGTGACCACTTATTCTCTTTCTACCTTAATGATCTCTTCTGCTTCTTTTCTAACTAGATCACTTTAGTGTAAATTTCATTGTAAATATCCATTTAGATTAGTCTATAATTTAAGCCTTGATCATAATTCACTAGTATTAGTATAGATAATTACACTTTGCAAAGATTTGGATTATGGTGGATCCGAACCATAAATTAATATAAATTTTGTGAAACAATTTAAACATTTCTCTACCACTATTTCATAGTAGGTAACATAAGTTTCCATAACCTATTACTCATGCTCTGAATTCTTAGAATTCTAAAATGAGAAGTGTTCTTTGAACACTAAGGACACATGTGATACATTTAGAGGCATCAATAGTCTTATTCACCCATTTAGTTCCAATTAAATATTTATTATATTGAGGCTTAATAATATTCCATGTATCAATCCTCTCATTTAGATTAATTTTAGTTTTCATATAATCAAACCACTTTTTCCTTTGACTAACTTTCGCATAACATCTAGGTTCAATAGCCATAAATGATAATTCAAACATAATATTTTAATCATAAGAATAATTTAAAAAGTTGCCTTATTTATTTTAACTTTTTATTATTCTCCTTTAATATTTATGAATTAACATATGACTGGTTGGATGTGGATTCCTCAAATTCTTGTAGTTGTTTGGAATTGATGAAGATGGATGACTAGTTTCATAGGAAGATCTAGTCCTATTTCCTCTTGAACTATAAATATGTGTAGGGATTTATAATCCATAAAAATAATATTAAATATGATACCTCATTCATCCTTTACCTATTTATATTCATGATCATAATCATCTTACATCTCATTTAAAAAAAAAACTACAATCCTTATAAAAAATTGTGGATTTACAAGTAAGATTATAAAACTTGTATGATTTGCTTCATCACTATATCCTATGAAAATGCGATAAATAATTTTATTATATACTTTTTTTATATTCTCATCAATAACATGTAAGAATATAAAATAATAAATACATTTTTATGATCTACATCTAATTTTATACCATACCAAGCTTCATAATGTGTCTTGTCTTTGACTCCCATTGTATGCTCCTGTGAATGACATAAACATCTAATTTTATTTATTCATCCTAATAAATATTTCCATGTGATTATTATCCAATACATTCTTTTTTAACTCCATTATGGATCTATTATCTTTTTATTCTACAAAATTATATTGTGGTGTGTAAGGAGTTATTAGCTACCTTTTGATTCAATGTGAACAAAAAAACTTACAAAAATCATTACAATAAAATTATCCTCCTCTATCTATTCCTAGAGACTTGATGGAATGTCCAAAAAAAATTTCAGCTAAATATTTTTAAAGTTTTTAACAAAGAAAACTCTCCACTTTTTTATTTCAACATAAATAGCCACACAAATGTTTTTGCATCATATATGAAGGAAATGAAAAACAAATTATTTCCAATGCTTATGTAAGACACTATTCCACATAAATATTAATCAACTAGATCCAAGGGTGTTATTTATCTCCATTTTATGATAGTAAAAGACTCCCAATTATGTTTCTCAAAAATACATGACTTGCATGTTTCAAATTTATTTGAATCTAGCTTGCAAAGACCTCTTACCACACCTTTTGTGTTAAGAATATATAAACTCTTAAAATTATGTGACCATATATTAAATTCCAAAACATGTTAACATCATTAATGGTGGATAAAAATTTCATTCCTTCAACATATTTAACTTTAATGGAAACATCACATTATTTTCCATATAGGATTTTCCAATCAATATATTTATAGGTTTCTTATCAAAAATAGAACAAAAAACATCTTCAAAAAGAAGTTTGAAACCCTTTCTTATTAATTTACGAATACTGATTAGATTATGACTCAATTTAGAGAAAAATAAACATTCTTAATTTCACCCTTACCTTGACTTTTGGTGATTTTAAATCTACCTTTTCTTTCAACTTGGATGGACTTTACATCTCTCAATTACACTTGGATTTTCAAAGAATCATCTGACTTTTTGAAATCATATTTTTGAATTTTCATGTGATTTGATAAACTTGAATCAAAATATCAAAAACTATTTCCATCCTATATACATACAATATTGTCTTTATACATACAATAGTTTATTTTTTGGTAAAACATTATAATGTAGTTTAGTTTTTACCAATAATATCTATATACATATAATATTTTTAAACTATATCATATATTAACACTTTATCTTTGGAAAAAATCTATAAAATTTTAGTCTCTTTGAGTGCATGCCTTAAAAGGTGCATTAATAAATAGGTGGGAAAATGCTTGATTCTTCATAATATTGTTGGTCCCTATATAATTATATAAACCCACTACAATTCACTTTTATCCAACTCCCTAATTACATAAATTCCATTTATTACTTCCCTAAGTGATTCTATTTTCAAAATATCCCCTCACTAATAAAACACCCTTTTTATTCATTTTCCTAATAATTTGGCCTATTAAATCTTGTTACTAAGGTTCAACCACAAGTTATAAAACTAAGTTGGCCTATTTGACCTAGTTTAAGACCCAACAACTACATTTCCCACCTAACATAATCAAGATGGTCGACTTTGTCAGATAAAATTTTAAAAGGGTTTAGGGTTAATTATTTTATATAAATACCACCTTCACTTCAATCCAAAAGAGAGTAACATTCATTTTCACATTAATACAACTTACAATTATAATTATTCTACACTTGAAGAGTCATTGATTAGGGTTTTTCCTTGAAAGGAAATACGTTTATCTTATGGGAAAGTCTTTGATGAAAATTAGGATTCTTTTATCCTAGAGTTTATTTATATAGTGTGATATTTACAAGGCCACAAAAAACTCTTTAAAATTACCATTGGCCAATGGAGATATTGAGGCATGATAGGTTCACTCAAGGAATTTATTCCTAACTCTCATTCTTTCATTTTTTAAGATAGATATTACAAAAAATAATAGGTTGAATGTTGTACTCCTTTCTTAGAATTCATTATGCATTTGAGTGAGTAGAATTCTCCTTTAAATTCCATACTTTATTTTTTTAACTATCCCGCTTTGTGACATAAGATTTGGTGATCACTAGATTATATTTATTTTATGTATCATAGACCTAGATAGGGTTATTGTGTAGTTTTACTTGACTAGAGGCTTTGAAACCCTCTTTAGTGGTGTTGTGTAATAAAAAATCTCTTAGATAGGATTAAAAGATCTAAATTGGTCATGTCCCAATATAAATGTCTATTTAATTATTTTTTGGTAAGATTACCTCTTTAATCTTGGAACTCACTAAGTATGAAAAGTTGTAGATTCATCCTAATTTATTTCATACATTTTAATACTAATATTTAATGTACTACTCATCCTCCACCTCCAACTTCTAAAAATCAAAATACACCCATCGATACCATTCAAATTCTTTATCAAATGATTCAAAAAATGAATGTTATACAAATAAACAAAAATTTCCAAATGATGAAAATGCAACATTAGATCCTACAAATGGAAAATCAAACTAATGTTCTCGTGCATCAAAATAGCCAAAATGTTATTCCCCCTCCTATTGAATATTCCAATGAGAATATCATCCCTTAACTTCTTATGCATAGCAAGATGATTCAAAATGTTCAAAATGAACTATTTTCTCCCTTCATCATATCCATCAATATTGGAAATATTTGTCCAACCATTATATATGATGGAATTAATGACCCTAGTCTTTTTATTAGATCATTTTTAATCTATATATGGAATGGGTTTACACCAATACTTTCACTACCATTGAAATTTTGGTCAAAACATTCATTGGAGATTATTTATAATGATATAATAAACCTCTTTAACATTCCATCTCATAATTAGATGATTTATTCAATTATTTAATTAAATAATTTTAATAAAATTATCTACCTTAATATTGTATTAATCATTTCATTAATGCTAATAAATTATCCTTTGAATTAGTTCACACTTTCATCAAATGGTAGAAATCATTATCTCATAAATTAGACCACAACATGACTGATGATAATATTTTAAAATTATTTATCACTAATTTTAAACAAGACTTTATTATGAACCAATTTGAGTCATTATATAATTCAATCAAGGAATGTTTCCAAACTTCAACTAATGTGATTACTAGTGTAAATATGCATTGAAAATCCCCTCTAAAAAAATAGGAGCAGTCAAATTATTAGTCAAACTCACCCCCCCTCCCCACCATTAATGGTATCACAAATGAGGTAGTTATTATCTCCATATAAAACCTTCATATATAAAATTACCTCCCCTCCATCATGGTATAATCCTAATAATTTTTATTGTTTCTATGTTGACATTGGTCATTTTCATGAGATGTGTTGTGGGTTTATCAAAATTTTGGTTTCCTTCATGTTAGGTGATACATTTGATCATGATGTTATGATCAAATTATTTCATTGTGATCATCTCAAATATTATAAAAAGAAACAATTTAACAAACACATACCCTTAAAATATTAAAAATCCTCTTGTAATCCTATTACACAACATCCACATGATAATATTTATGTAATCAATATTAACTATGATCAATATTACGCTAAATCTCAATACATGAATGTGGCTAAAGTTAATTATCATCATAAAAATATTCACAAGGATCCTTTTACTAAACCTAATAAATCATATACTAACAAACAACTACTTAGAGATACTAAAAATACTTCACTAACATCTTAAAAACCAAATACTAGTGATGAACCACTTCCTCAAATAGAACCTCAATCTAGTTCTTCTATACATATGAAAAATGTAATTTACCATAAACCTCATACTATTTATTCATCCTCTAAATATCATTAGAATTTCATAGAATAATTTAACTCAAGGCCTTGAAAAATTAATCACATCCTGATTTCTCACAAATCTGATTTCCTTGGTTATCTATGGATTATTATAGTTGGTAAACTGATTAATTACTTTTTTAACTAAGTTGTAAGTCATATGTTGTTATAATATAGTTGTATGTTAATTTTATTAAATTATTACATTTATATGAGTTAGTTTTATTATATATTATTTACATTATGATCATATTGATTTGTTGTTACAACAATATTTTATGATATATATGATGATGTTATAGGTTAACTAACTTCTTGTCATGATTTGGATGCAGGGAGATTCATCCCTCAGAGCATGAAAGAGGGAGCGAATCATTAGAGAGGATGTAATATATTAAGGTGTTGGGGTATGATAGATTAAATACTATAACCCATGGACAAACCACTTTAGATATTACTTATTATATGCATTACTTGAATTGTTAATGTTAGTAAAATTTTGTTATCTATATTTATATAATTGATTATGTGAGTTAGGTGTGAGTTATATTAGTTTAATGCTTATGTGGAATTAATATTATATGATTGTGTATATTATATTTATATTTATATTATAATATTTATGTATGATTATCTCATGTTATTATATTAATGATTGTTAATTCTTTCAATAATGTAAATCTGCATGAATAAGTTTACTACTACCTATAGACTAACAAGAATGTCTTTTTTATGTTTTGATATATTGATGGTTATAATGATATTTTGGAAATATCATCATATTTAATTGATACCATGATATATAAAATATATCTATAAGACATTAAGTATGATCTATATAAAGTGATAATAACAATGACTATGTTGTTATAATACCATCATGATTGAAATTGTTATAAGAGCTACAGTCAAAAGACTATTAATGACTTTACATTAGTAACACTCTATTGGAAGTCATATTTATATTGATCCATGATAGTTTGATGTTAAAAAAATACCTAATATATACTATGATATAACCTAAACTAATGGGTCGAATATATATTAACATTAGTATGAAAGGTTTGATTTATTTTTGTTTGGGTTATCAACAATTATTTTTGTTTGACTAGTAATGATTTAATATGTGAACTCTGTAAAGTTAGGGGATGGGCATGTGAAATAAAAAAAGCATGAAATTATTTTTATATATATATATATATATATATATATATATATATATATATATATATATATAATTTTGAAACATTTTAATTATTAGGGCATTGTTTTATTTGTCTCTACTCGAATTAACCTAGATTATGAAAACAAATCTATAGATAATGGGGTTTTGCATGATGGGAACTAGAATGAACTTTGAGTTTGATGCAAAAATGCATTTAATAGACTTATGAGAGAGATTCAAGGGGAATAAATAATAAGAATGAGGATAAATAATGGCATGAGAGGATAGTGGAGAAGTAGTGGGAGTAGAGATAAGAAAAGGAAAGACATTCTGGTTCAATAGTAACAAACATGAAAGCTATTTCAAGGTTGGTATTATAATTATTTTGTGTGATTTTTTTTCTATATTATTAATATATTAATTATATTATTAGGGTTCTTTGGAAAGGAATTATGAATTATATTTCAATATAATGATATTAATTTAGTCCTATGGATGGCTCGGCGATCCATAGAACTAAATCAATATATCATGATTCATTAAATTAGTTGAATATGACTATGCAAATTATGTATGATAAAGAGGGGTTTTTGTTTTTGTGTCCACTATAGGATTAAAACCATGTAAATTTAAATAAAATAGTAAGTTTATAATGAAATGTGTAAAACTATATTTTTTCTAAGTTTCATTTAGAGAAAACAAATAATCTTATGTATAGCAGACTGTGTATATTAGGAATGTTTGACACAATGAAGAATATATTATATAAACCATGAGGATTAAATGGTCCATAGTTATATTTACATTTTATAAATAATATACATTTTGGGTTGTTTAAGATTTTTTAATGATAATGGATGATGATTCATAAAAATATATGGGAAAAATTTTGGGTAAAAATATCCCTATAAAACTACCATTTGTATCTAAGTTGAATCCTTATGAGGATAATGTGTACCCATTTTAGAATTTAGGATATATATATATATATATATATATATATACACTATTCTTCTATATGTTGAAATATGTATGAAAGGAATAATTATAAATGCAAATATGTGTTATATACTTATAAATATGAAAGGTATGCTTATTTCATGGTATTATCTATTACTATGATTTAAGCTAGTTAAACCATGTGATGTGGTATATCATAACTATATGCATACAACTCTCTAAATGTGTAAAGAGTGGTATACAAGTTTTATTATTGTTTATATGAGAATTTAAATAAATTATAATTGGTTAGTTATAAGTTTTGAAGTATATGCATAGGATTATTTTATGATTAATTTGTCTTATCACAAATGGTTCTATACTGAGTTACTTCAAAAAAATTAGAAACATGTATCCTAGTATAAATATAACCAATCTGGTGTATGCTATATTTGTTTATGTTTTTATTTGTGTTAAATAATATACTAAAGATTCATTACATATGTTTGATAGACTAAATGTATGTATTATTTATTATTCCTATATTTACAATGTTGTATGCCTGTTGATAAGAAGTGATATGTATGAATCTATTGGTTATACATTATATTAACCAAATCTCACATTCATGGTACTAACTAAGTAGCAAGACAGACTTAACTATCTTACTTAGCATCACCAATGATAGATGAAGGTAATATTATCAAGTGGTGGGTATGAATTTGACTAATCCTATAGATCAATAACTATTTGAAAACATTGGCCAAAGTAATGTTTAGTTAAATATTGTCATTTCATATGTATGATTTACATGTTTGTGTAATATCCTATTAAAATGTGTTTTACTTATAATACACATCATGTATTAGAAATCTTATAGCACATAGGTACTAATGCATCTCTTTGGATTCCTATACCATCACTTTATACCCATTCATGAAGGGAAGACCATTATTTAATTGGAAGATTGTGTGGGGGATCTATGGTACATGGTTTGTGTGGAAAAGTGTTCAGATGATGTTTTCCCTCCCCATAATAGTACTTATTTTGGGGCTGCACTTGAGATTATCAAAGATACTAGATTTCATGAGACTCATGCTTCATGGAGCCTTGCATCTTGTATTATATTTATTATTGAAACATTATGCTAGTTATAAATGTAATTAATTACTCATTATATAATAATAGTAATGGTTGTATTATTTTACCAGCCATGTTTGGAATAATGTAATTACTTTCAATATGCAGTTATGCTTTGTTTCATATGATATCAGTGATCAGTAACTAATTGAAGTTACATGTTTTATTTATGCTTAACATACTTATTATTTATACTATGGTCATTAATTAGATTCTCATGGTGTAATATAATGAAATAATATGTGGAATATAATTTAAAAAATATGACATTATTCTAATAAATCCCAATGGGGATGCTACATTGTGATATCAGAGCTATGACCCAAACTCTAGGATTTAATGAGTCTACTAACATTTTTATATCCTTATTTTAACTAAAAAGAGAATGGTGTGAGCAAGATCATATGGTGAGGTCCTTCAAATTTCAATAATAATAACCCTCCATTTGATCCTAACCAATTTTCCATTGAATAAGAAACAAAGTTGGATCATATTCTTGTAGCCATGAATAAAACTAGGGACTGAATCATAGCCCTAGAATAGTAAATTCATGGACATGAGGAGGAATCCTATAATAATATGCATGAATGGAATCATGATGATTAGTAAATCCCTCAAGAGCAAAGACAAAAGGAAATGCATTAGGACATGAGAGAATGTGTAGCTTTAGAATCATCTAGAGACATGAAGAAGATAAATTAACCTAAGTTTGATGGAACCATTATGGGAATGGATTTGAAGTATGGTTGATTTATATGGATAAGCATTTTGAGATTTAAAACTACTATGAGGTCACCAAACTAGTTTGGGGAGCTTACTTATTATGTGGAAAAGCAACTACATTTTGGGCCAACAAAAAGTTGAGAATAAATCTTATCTCAACCACCACTACATGGGAATAATTTGTGACATTGTTTAGATGATGGTTGATTCCAAATTTATACTTTAACTATAATATTATAGATTTTTATAATTTAAAGAAAGGATACCTACCAATAAATTAGTGCTAAGAATAGTTTACCATGTTTTTAAAATATGTACCTTAGTATCATGAAAATGAGAGGTTCAAGATTAGAAATTTCATCATGGGATTAAAACCTCATATTGGTGTAAAGGTGGAAATTCATGGACCACATACCATGAACCGTGTGTTTTATAAGATATTCAAATTAAAACAAAAGTTTAAATCTCTTGCTCAGGTTAGAGAGAAGTTTGATAAATTTTTTGGAAGTCCTAAGATAACTTTCAAAAATAAGAACTAAAAGCAAAGGATTGGAGATTCCAAGAGTGAGTTCAAGATTCATAATACTAGATTAATAGTGGTTTAGGTAAAATAAAATTGGGTAATGGTTTTAAAGGTGATTTTAAGGGAAAATAATAGTTTGATAGGAAGGGACCACCTAGAGGTTACTTCATTTATGGAGGTGACCATTTTGCTCATGAGTGTACTTAGGATAAATCAAGGAATAAAGGGTATTCTACTAAAGAAGGAACATTTTATCAAAATATTCATGCAATATTTGATAATAAAAATGTTGAATTATAATCTTCACCTATAAAACTACCATATACATTGTTTTAACATCCAGTTTCCATTTTGATAGATACATGGGCTACAAAATCTTTTATATCTCTTAGGATTATAAACAAGTTATCTAGAAAAGTTGGAGTAAAGAAAAATTCATGGTCGGTATAATATAGGAATGAATCAAAAGTCAAATGTGACAAGTGTTTAGTTGAATCAAATATTATGTTACCCAAACTCATAATAATAGTGGATCTTTATCTAACACCATTAGGGTCATATGATGTGATACTATGGGTTAACTAGATTATGAAGCATAAAGCCAAGGTTGAGTATTATCTAAAGAAGGTTGAGTTTCTAGATAATTTTGTAAATCTAACACAAATTTAGGGTTATAAAATGGAGTTAAGGCTTAGGCATATATATGTAATCTAACTCAAGAAGGCTCAAGGAAAAGGATACCAAGCATTTATCATCAAGATAAATAAAATGGAGGATTATAAGGAATCATCCCTTAAAGATTTCCCTCTCCTTAGGAATTTTCATGATGTGTTTTTAGAGGAATTTCTAGGATTGACTCCAAAATATGAGTTTAATTTTTCAATTAATATCATACTAGGATTAGAACCTCAGTCCAAGGCACCATATAGAATGACAACCATCGAATTGGTTGAGTTGAAGTTTCAACTCCAGGATTTTTTGTCCAAAGTGTTGATTAGACCAAGTGTGTTACTATGGGGTGCACCAGTTGTCTTTTTCAAGAAGAAGGATGGTAATCTTTGACTCTGTATTGATTATAAAATGTTGATTAAAGTGACTATTAAAAATAGGTATTTGCTACCTCAAATATATTATATTTTTGATCATATGTGACAAATAATGATATTTTTTAATATTTATCTTAGAGAAGGATATCATCAACTAAGGATAAAAGATGATGATATTCTAAAGACAACATTTAGAACTTGATATGGGAACTATGAGTTCATAGTGTTACCATTTAGGTTGACAGATTCTCTTGTAGCTTTCATGAATATCATGAACAATGAGTTCAAATATTATCTAGATCATTTTGTTTTGGTCTTTTTATATGACATTATTATATATTTTAAAGATTAATAAGATCATCTTAAACATCTAGAATTAGTTTTGCAACATTTGTGGAAGCACAAGTTGTATGTAAAGTTATCCAAGTGTGCATTTTTCCAAAATAAAGTGCAATATCTAGGACATATTATCTTTATGGTTGGTATTTCATTAGACCCTATGATCAAGGAATAAAATAAGGGTGGTTAAATAATATGGTAGATTCACAATTAAAAGAAATCAAAATGAAAACAAACACACTAATAAAAATAAAACTATATTCCTTGATCAAAGGGAGAAGCATGATAAAGGAAAAATTTTGACAAAGCACAACTAAAATGCAAGAAAACATACCTTCCTTACCTTCCTTGAATCCTCCAAGACATTTCTTCATTTGGCTTGCTCAGCTTGTGCTCAAGAGATCTTTGGAAAATGTAATTGTGTGGCTCCTTCTCCCCTTGGCACCTGGTTTGGATCATGCTTTTTTGATGTAGCTTCATGTCCTGGCTTGTGATTTTGGCATTATAACACTATTTTCATGCAATATTGCTCTAAAACCTACATTATAACATTACTTTATCCAAGCTCTCTTTTTTCATAGGTAATGGCTTCTATTTATAAGTTTAGTAGCTAACCCCAAACCAAGGTGAGTTAGTGTGTAGTTGGGGACTTGAATGAGTTCAAACATTACCTTTTTGAGTTATTTAACCCCAGTAGAGTTAAAAGGTGTCCAAACCCCATGCTTATTAATGAATAGACATGGGTGGGATATTTTGGATTTTGGACAACTCATAAAAGGTAATTATGAATTCCTTTTATATTATTTGATTTTTTAATTTCCTTTTTGATAATTCATTTAACTATTCATGTATAATTCAATTTAGGAATTTGATTTGATTTTGCATGTTATTAATTCTTTTTAAGATTTTTGACATTTTGAAGGTTTTTGAATTAATTTATGTGTTCATTTGATCCCATTTAATTTTTTTATATTCCAAATTACATGTTATGAAGCCAAATTTGAGTTGTTTATAAATTCTTAGGCTAGATATACAAAGTTTGTTAAGAATTGATCCAAAGTTTGGTGTGAATCCATTGGTGGCCAATTTTGGATGTCTATATAATTGACAAAGATAAGTGAAATTATGGAGTGGCCAACACCAAATAATGTCCATGAGGTGAGGAGTTTCATGGGACTATCAAGATATTATAGGAAATTCATTCCAAATTTTTCTAAGATAGCTAATCCGATTCCCTCTTTATAGTGTAAGAATCAAATTTTATCTAGTTAGATAAGCGTGAAGTAGATTTTCAATAATTGAAAAGAAGGCTTACCTCAACATTAGTGCTAATATTTCTTGATCCCAATTGCCAAATTTTAGTGATCATAGATGTTTCTAGTGATGGACTTAGAAGGTGCCTTATGTATAATGGTGTAGTGGTAGCCTATGAATCAAGGAATTTGAATCCTTATGAGGTGAACTATGCCCCTAATGACCTAGAAATTAAAGTAATTCTTCATGTTTTACAATTTTGGAGGCATTATTTAAAAAAAAAAAATTGATCTCAAGATTGATAACTTGGGACTCAAGTACATCTTCACCCAACCAAATTTGAATACTCATTAGAGACACTAATTAGAGTTTTTGTCTAACTATGATTTTGATATCAATTATATCAAAGGAAAGGAAAACAAAGTAATTAATTCCTTAAGTTGTAGGAGGTACATAGTGACTGTAGCTACTATAAAGAGTAATTTTAGGGATTGAGTGATTGAATTGTCTCCAAGAGATAAATTATTGTTGTGTTGTAGAGCCTATTTCTAAATTACAATGTATTTTCAAATACTATACATTTTAAATGTACTATACACTCTATATGTACTCTATAAAAAAATTTAGACCCCTTTTAATGGGATACTATTTTTGGGTTGATTATTCCCATGGTTTTGGTACCCATTATTTTTCAATATCACTTTGTTGATGTATTGTGTATTGATGGATATTTCATAGGTAATACATCGTGAGAACCAAGGTTGAGAAGGAAGAATAAAGTGTGTGAATTCAGGTGTGAATTTAGGAGGGTTTGTTGAGCATAGATCAAAACAATATTTATGCATTGTAAGTGTGAGAAGACTGATATGAGAGTGGTTTGTACTCTTGTGGCTTATAATAAAATATGAGAAAGTGTTTCTTGATGGATGTATCCCATATTAGGTGAACCACACTAAATCTGGTCTTCTTATTTTACATGTTTATTTTCTATTCTTTTTATATCCCTATTTATATCTATTATTATTGTAATTTTATGAAATTATTTCACATTTATTTTTGTATGTATTCCTAACAATTCTATTATTAGGTCAAGAAAGCATTGTCTGAGAATGCTCAAAATCCTAGGTATAAAGAATACATATTAGAGAATGATGGTATTTTATGATACAATTAAAGGATGTATATACTAGATAGGGAGAATATAAAGATCACAATACTAAAAGAATTACACAATTCCCCATATTTAGGATATTTAGGAGTAACAAATATTATGGTAGAGATTAGACCATTCTATTTCTAGAAAGGAATCAAGAAAGATGTAGCGAGATTTGTGTCTTATTAGCTAGAATGTCAGCATGTGAAATTTGAACATGTGCATCTTGATAAATTGTTATATCCACATGATATAACATAATATAAGTGGCATGTGATGAGTATGGACTTTGTCCAAGGTTTACCATTGTCATGGAACATACAAGACATGATCTTGGTTGTAGTTGATAAACTAACTAAGGCAGCTCATTTTAACTAGAAATTTTGACAAATGATGCACCTAATATTACAAATAGATTCATAAAATAAGTGTATAAGATGTATGGATTTATAAATAAGATAATTTTGGATTGTGATATGAGGATGACTTCTAGGTTTTGGTTAACTCTGAATTTAGATTTAGGTACGTAACTAAACTTTAAAATTATGTATCACCCATAGAATAATCATCAAATTGAGCAAGTTAATCAAGTGTTAAAAGATCTCATTTGTATGTATTGGATGGATAAATAATACAAGTGGGAGGAGTATCTTTCATTGGTTGATTTTACTTACAATAGCTCATACCAATCAACTTTGAAGATGGAAATATTTGAAGCATTATATGGAAGAAGGTACAAGACACCAATTAGTTGGGATAGGATGGAAGATAGGGTAGTATTTGGACTTGAAATGATTTCAAAAATGGAAGATCAATTAAGATCAATCATCTAGAGATTGGTTAAGGAAAATGATAGGAAGAAGATTTATGTTAGTCTAAAGAGAATAGCTAGGTAGTTTTCAATAGGTGATAATGTGTTCTTATGGGTTAAACTATATAAAATATTGATTAAATTTGGGAAGTCAACATAACTTTAACTAAGATATTTGAGACCCCTTGAGGTTTTATAAGTGGTCAATCCTATAGTGTATAGGCTTGCTTTGCCACTAGCCCTAACTCTATTGCATAATTTCTTCCATGTATCTTATCTTAAAAAGTATACAACTAATCCTTCACATGTGTTAGATTGGAATGCTTTACATGTTTTGGATCCTAGGATGGTCATAGTAAAACCAATCAGAGTAATTAACACTCACAAAATTCATTTTCATAGTAAATAAGTTTCATAATGAATGGTATTATGGGATCAATACTCTGAGGATAATGATACTTGAATAGATTATGATGAGTTTTATAGGCTATTTCCACATTTGTTTACTTGATTTGATGATTTATACTATGTTATTTATTTCTTAAATAATGTTTTTTATTTAAAACTATTATTTGAATAAGTGTCATTGGGATGATAACCAAATTTAGTGGGGAAGGATTTCATTTATTGATTTCTCACCAAGCTAATTTACCTAATTATCCATGGATTACTATGGTTGGTAAATTGATTACATGATTACCTTACTATGAGTTAGTTATATTTTATATTGTTTACATTATGATCATGTTGATTTGGTTTTACAATAGTGTTTTATGATGTATATCATGATGTTATGAGATAACTACCTTCTTGTAATGAGTTGGGTGTAGGAGAGATTCATCCCTCAGAGCATGATGGAGGGAGAGAATCATCAAAGAGGATGGCATCGATGGAGGTGTTTGAGGATGAAATAAGAATTACTAAAACCCATTCATACACCATGTTAGATAGTACTCATTATATGCATTGTTTGAATTATTAGCATTAGTATGTTTTTGATGTTATCTGCATTTAGATAATTGATTGTGTGTTAGTTTAGTTTAATGCTTATGCAAAATTAATATAATTTAATTGGATCATGGATGTTATACATATATTTAGTGTATAATTTTGATGTATGATTATGTCATGTTATTATATTCTTTTTTTTAATGTTTATGGGAACATAAATCTACATGATTAAGTTTACTACTATCTATAGACTAACCTAAATGTCTTTTTTAATGTTTTAATATATTTCTAGTTATAATGATATTTGGTAAATATCATTATCTCAAATTAATACCATGATATATAAAAGAGAGATAGAAGACATTAAGGAAGGTCTATATAAAGTGGTAATAACAATGATTATGTTTTTATAATACCATTATGATTGAAATTATTATAACAATTATGGTCAAAATACTGTTAATGACTTTACATTAGTCACTTGTTGTTGGAAGTCATATTTATATTGATACATGATATATTGATGTAAAAAAATTATGTAAGCTATCATATGATATAACTTAAACTAATGGGTCTAATATATATTGGCATTATATGAAAGGTTTGATTTATTATCTTTTAGGATATTGATAATTATCAGTATTGATTTAATATGTGGACTTTGTAAAGTTGGGGCATAGGAATGTGAGGTTAAAATACCATATAGTGATTTAATATTAAAATATTTTTATTTTTTAGCATTCTAGTGATTAGGGCATTGTTATATTTGTCTCTACTTGAATTGACCTAGATTATGAAACAAATCTATAGATAACGGGGTTTTGCATGATGGGAACTAGAATGAACTTCAAGTGTGATGCTACAGTGCATGTAATATATGTATGAGAGAGGTTTATGGGGAATAAATGATAAGAATTATGAGAAAGAAGGGAATGAGAGGACAATAGAGAAATAAATGGAGTAGAGAGAAGAAAAAGGAAAGACATTCTAGTTTAATATTAACAAACTTGAAAGCTATTTTGAGGTTGGTATTATAATTAATTTATATGAATTGTGTTTTATATAGTATTAATTTATGCATTATATTATTATGGATTTTGTGAAAGGAATTATGAATTAGATTTTAATGGAATGATACTGATTTAACCCCATGGATGGCTTAGACATCCACATAACTAAATCAAAATATCATGAATCCTTAAGTCTATTGAATATGACTGTGCAAAGTAATTATGGTAAAGATGGGTTTTTGTTTGTGTGTCCATTATAGGATTAAATCCATGGAAACTTAAATACAATATTTGGGTTATAATGAAATGTGTAAAACTCTAATTTTTTGAAGTTTTATTTAGAGAAAAAAAAATAAGCTTATGTATAGTAGACTATGTATATTAAGAATGTTCAACATAGTTAAGAATATATTATAGAAACCCTAAGGATGGTCTATATTTATATTTACATTTTATACATAATATACATTTTGGGTTGTTTAGGATTTTTTAATGAGAATGGATGATGATTCGTAAAAATATATGGGAAAATTTTGGGTTAAAATATCCCCATAAAACTACCATTTGTATCTAAGTTGAATCCTTATGATGATAATGTGTACCCATTTTAGAATTAAGGCTGTATATATATCTTATATCATGAATTAATAATAAAAATTTGATAATTATTGTGAATTCCTTAAACATATGCATATATGCATTCAATATAATCGATTATATTATGTTTTTGTGTAAAGAAATTTCATACACACAATCAATATAATTTATTATATTATGCTTATGCATATTGTAAATTAATACACTTACACATAGTTGTTATAAATGATTGTATATTTTTTTGTGTAATAATAATCAATTTAAGACTATTTTGTGTTCTGTATTTGTTAACATATTTTAATTAAACTCTAGCATTTTCGATTAGGTTTGTTAAATTAGTTGTTTTGAACCTTAAGCTGAGCTTAGTTGAAATTGATTGACATTTTGAATATAGGTTAAAATTTTTGTTAAATAGACATGTTAAAATCTAAGTTGATAGAGGTGTGTGTGTTGAATCTAATAAATAGTATGACTGTCATAAATCTTGATTTGGGGGAAAATAGATAAAATGGGTTTGAATATTTTCTCTTATTTAAGGGGTTTTTGTAAGTACAATTTAATAATTAAAACGGAATAGGGTTGAATATATGATTTGTAATTTATTCATTTTTCATTTAATAGTATTGCAAAAATGGATATTAGAGTGACTGATAGGAATGTATGAGATCCAAAAAGAAATTAGATAATGAACTAAATATTTTTTATAACAGTACAAAAATTTTAATATGTAGATGGATACATGTGAATTGTATATGTTTTTTGTGAAAGGAATATATACATTATTCTTCCATATGTTGAAATTTGTATGAAATGAATAATTATAAATACATATATGTGGTATATACTTGTAAATATGAAAGGTATGCTTATTTTTATGGTATTAGTTATGAATATGATTTAATATAGTTAAACCATGTGATTTGGTATAACATAACTATACACATATAGCTCTCTAAATGTGTAAATACTAGTATGAAACTTTGATTATTATTTCAATGAGTATTTGATTAAATTATAATTGGTTAGTTATAATTTGTGGAGTATATGCATAGGATTATTTTATGATTATTTTGACTTATTATAAATGGTTCTATATTGACATACTTATGAAAAGTTAGAAACATGAAACCTAGCATAAATATAATCGATTTGGTATAGGAAATATCTATTTATGTTATTATTTATGTGTTAAATAATATAGTAGAGATTCATCGCATATGTTTGACAAACAAAATTTATGTAATATTAATTATTACTATTTTTAGCATGTTTTATAACTGATGATAATAAGTAATTCATATGAATCTTTTGGTTATACATTATATTAACCAAATCTCACATTTCTAGTATTAACTAAGAAATGATATGGACTTCACTAACTTACTTAGCATCACCAATGGAAAATGAAGGTAACCTCATCAAGTGGCATGTATGAATTTTATTGATCCTATAGATCAATAAATATTTGAAAATTTTGGCCAAATTAATGTTTAGTTAAACATTTTTATTTCATATTTATGATTTACATGTTTGTGTGATATCATGTTAAAACATATTTTATTTATGGTACACATCATGTATTATAGATATTATAGCACATAGGTACTATCTCATCTCATGAGATTACCACACCATTACTATCTACCCATTAGTGAAGGGAAGACCATTCCTTGATTAGGGAATTGTGTGGGGGATTGATGGTCTATGGCTGATATGCAAAAGATCTTAGATGATTATCTTCCTTCCTATAATATTATTTATTTGGATACTACACTTGAGATTATTAGAGATACTAGAGTTTGTGAGACTCATTCTTTATGAATTCTTGTATCTTTTATTATATTTATTATTGAAACATTATTCCAGTTTAAAATGTAATTAATTACTCATTATACATTGATAGTAGTGGTTATATTATTGTACCAGTAGTGGCTATAAATATGTAATTACTTTCTATATGTAGTTGTGTTTTATTTCATATGATGCTAGTGATTAGTAACTAATACAAGTTACATGTTTTATTTATGCTTAAAATACTTATTATTCATAGTAAGGTCACTAATTATATTCTTGTAGTGTAATATAATAAAAGAATACATGGAATATAATTTAAAAAAATATTATGTTATTCTAGTAAATCCCAATGGGAATGCTACAAAATTCCCATTATGGAATTATTCTAGACTTTTACTTATCACCATAAACTCCTTATGCAAGAATTTCAAAACATTGAAGAACCACAATCTCCTTATTCTGAACTCCATTCTAATGGTCCTACACTTTCAAAAGTTCATGAAATAAAAACTCTCTCTTCATCCACAAAACCATCTATATAATTTATTTAAGAAGATGTGAGTAAATATGAAATTATTTTTTGCATGGATGATCCACCTCTCTTTATCTAAATTGGAATAAACAATACCTTCATTCAAAAATCCTTAATAAATGAAGTATTTGTCATTAATGTCACCTCTCTTTATTAGATACACCAAATAAAATATAAAACAAACCTACCTCACATGTAGAGGATTTGATAAAACCACAAAAACCATTTGGTTAAAATTGGCTCCCTCTTACAATTTAAACCAAAAAAATTTACACAAGCTTTGGGTTCTTAATCTTACTTTATATTAAAAAATTATCCTAGGTCACTCATGGACCCATCATATACATGGTATTGCCCCTTCAGGTAGCCAATGCATCAAATTCATACATAATGGTAAATGTTATAAACATTATGTTGATCCAAATCCTAAATATCAATATCAGATTCTTACTATTTATCACATCGTCAATCCATCTCTTCCTAAATTTTTTAACATGCATCCTAATTTACATGTCATTATTACATATTTAGATGGTTATGAACCAACTAAATTAAAAAATACATGTAATACCACTTGTTTACCTAATTATATATCAGGATGGATTCTTCCTTCTCCAACCCCACATGATCAAACTATTCCCTTAATAAATGATATTAATAATAGTCCTCCCCTATGCAATTCATATGAATCCTCTTAGATAGATTATTATTTCACTTGTAAAAAATATGGGGTAGCTAAACTAACTCAAAATCCTTTAGCTATGTCTAAGTGTAAATTTAAAAACATAGGTGTCTCTACTAATGATTCTCCTATGGAAATTAATACATGCACTATATTTCATACCTATGATGATAATTATATCATGTCCTAAGATCAATCACAATATTTAGATGTATAATATTATCAAAATACATTATCTAAAAGACATACCTTCAATCATGATGTGCATGTCATTCATATATGATCTAATATTGAATTAGAACCTAAAGGTTATGTATCCCACATTAAACTACTATTGATAAACTCTTCATGGGTAATCCAATAAGTCTATACTATTATGTACTTTGAGTGTCTAAATTAATTTCATTTAGTAAAATCTAATTAACCAACCATAATTATCACTAATAATAATTACATTCTTTCTGATCCTTATGATTGTATTGATCAGTCTAATGATATTTAATTACCACCTTCTAATTCTATTCAACATAAATTAACTAACATTATTATTCTATTCTTCTCACTTGCAATCAATTCTATTGAAAAAAATAATACAATTAATACTAACCTTATTTATTTCTCTCAACCTGATATCATCAAAATATAATATCTAAAATCTACTCTACCTCCTTAAATTAATTTATATGTTAAAGTTACTTCTATGAGACAAATACATTCTAAATATGATATCAAAGGTAATCAAATCAATCTCAAAGTATATGTTTAATATTATGGATGTCTACCCATGCTTCCTAATGATGAATCTATATTAGAACTCCTCCATGCTAGAGAGCCTCAACTTCCATGACAACATCATAACATCGACCACTTTCAACAAAACTTTCCTTGATTTATCTATTTTATTACTAGTGTGGATCCTAAAATACATCGTATTTATTTATTTATATCTAATACATATCATTTCCAAGATGGAAATGTTATGCTTATCTAAGAAACTAAAAAAAATTAGTATGGTACACCTACATGTCCTCAACCTATTATTGTCTCTAAAGATATCACCCTTAAAGAGAAAAATAATTTTAGTGTCTTATTTGATAAAAATCATAAATATTTTACTTGGTCATATGACAAAATTCATGGAAGTTATCCTAACATTGTTGTCTATAATATCATTACCTTTCTTGATGCCAAACCTATTCATCAAAAGCAATGAAAATTCCATCCAAAAATTTATGCTCTATGTCATAAATAAATTATCAATTTTTTTAATAATAAGCTCATTAAACCCATGGATTCATTGGAATGGGTTTAAAAAATTATCCCCAATCATAAAAAGGTCACCATGGTTCTTCACATATGCATAAAATTTTACAATATAAATTTAGCATGTCTAAAAGATAATTTTCACTTACCATGAATTGATGTCATTACCAATTGAATTATCAATTATGAATTTTTATATCTCATGGATGGTTTATTAGGATATAATCACATTCAAATAGCTCTTGAGGATCAACATAGAACAATGTTTATCACTGAATGGGGCATATATTTCTATGTTAAAATGCCATTTGGTCTTAAAATTGTTGGAGATACATATCAACATGTAATGACCCATATTTTCCATGATATTATTCATAAAATCATTAAAACATATGTGGATGATCTTAATTTATAAATATAAACATAATGATAATCATATTCATGGCTCCTATATCATCTTTGATCAGCTCATCAAATAGAAAATTAGACTTAATCCTTTAAAATTAATTTTTGGTGTAACTTCTAGTAAAATTTTAGTCTTTATAGTCTCCTATAGAAGAATTTATGTTAAACCATATAAAATAAAACACATTATCAACATTTTTATTCCTCGCTCCATTCTAGACATACACATATACCTTGAGGTAATTTGACGCTTTATTCCTGAGATGGATTATAGTATTTACTCTATTAATTACCTTCTTAAGAAAGGTAATGATTTATAGTATAGGAATTCATGTCAAAAATAATTTTATATAATTAAATAATCCTTTATTCATTCTCTTAATCTTATATTACCTTCAAATGATCATCTAATCATCTTGTGTACCTCCTCTACCCCCATATGAGTTGGGGCAATGTTCACTCAATAAGATGAAACTAGTTGAGAATATGCCATATATTATATCAGTTGAGCTCTAATAAACTACAAAAAATGTTACATAAAATTAGAATGTGATTACCTAACTATCTATTTCATAACTAGAAAGCTTTATCATTATAGGCTCTATCAAACTACTTATGTTTTTGAATTGTTCATTCTGATCCACTATGTCATTTCCTATCTAAATATTTCCTACCTGGAGATAGAAATGGTAAATGGATGGTTGTGTTAATGGAATTTTATATATGAATTTTTACACAAAATTCTATCAAATGATAATTAGTTGTAGATCAACTTGTGGCTAACCCTCTCCTAGCTACTAATCATCTTTAGGATACTCTTCTTGATGAGTACATTATTCATATTTAAGGTCTTAATCAAGTAGTCTCACTCAAAGATTATTTTCATAACTTCAATACTGACCTTGAATTAAATAATCTTGAAGAACCTAACCCTTCTATTTCTATAGGTAAACCTAAAGTGGTCATTGAAGAATTACTTGAAATTATAGTTGACTTTTATGAAGAAAATTGGATGCCTACATTTGATGGTGGTAAATTCCTTGAAGGATTTGGGGTAATATGTGTGTTATATGACCCCCATGGTAAATTCATACCTATATTATTTCAAATAACCTTATATGTCACCTATAAAATGGTTGAATACAAATCCATCACATTACACATGTAATTTACCATTGATTTAGATGTCCCATATTTACATGCTTTAGGATATTCATAACTCGTATGTCATCAAGTTAGTGGTGATTATCAATGTAAAAGTGAAAACCTTATTGTATATCATCAAATTTTCACTATGTATACTAAATAATTTTCTTCATTTACCATCTAACCAATCCCATGAGAGAAACATACCACATCTAATTCTCTTACTTCATCAACATCTCTATTTAATTATCATCAAGCTCTTCATGATTCCTAATTCCTCATCCAAATGAGGAAGTTTCCTTATTATTTAAAAAATAATAAGGATTATCTAATTTTACATATAAATTTTCATCACTCAACAAATCTCATGGTATAAAAATACCATCCAATTCATTAAGCATCATACTTACCCTCTAAAGGTAGATTCTCATGAAAAGACCTAAATTTACAAACAAGCATGCAAATATGTACTTCGATATGACACCCTTTATTATAATATTGTTTAAGGTACCTCACTCTATTATGTAACTCTAAAATAAGGTATATCTCTCATTCAATAATTAAATGGGGGAATAATTGGTGGTCACTATAGTGGCCACACCACAACCCAAAAATGCCTATGCTTGGGATATTTTTGGCCTACTCTTAAAAAAATGCCATCAATTTTAATAAAAAGTGTAATACTTGTCAACTTCATGATGATCCCATTCACTCTCCTCTAGTTGAACTCCAAACCTTGGAGTCTCCTTGGCCATTTTCTATGTCGAGATTAGATCTCATTTTCAAATTACCTAGATCACAAGATGTTCATGTCTTCATTATTACTACCAATAAATATTTTACCAAGTGGGTAGAAGCTATACCTCTTATTAAAGTTATGGGAATCACCATCTAGATATTAATTATTAATCAAAAAATATGTCATTTAATAATTCCTCATAGCATCATTTACAATAATGGTGGAAATTTCAAAAGTAAATATATGAAACAACTATTTGTAAAAATCAAAATTACCCATAAATTTTATACACCATATGATCCTAAATTTAATGGTAAAGATGAATAAACTAATAAAATAATTAAAAAAATATTACAAAATAATATTAACTAATATCATACTAACTAGAACCTTAAGATTTATCCCACACTCTAGGTTTATCATTATAATATTCAAAGTACCACTAGTACCCTCCTTTTCACTAGTATATGGCTCAAAGTTGATTTACCCTTATAAGTTGATTAGGCATCAGTATGTATATCTCTTCATAACATTATACATTATGAACATTTTTGTGAGTCTCATCTTCATGCCTTAGAATTATTTGATGAGTGATGTATGGGTGCACTACAACATAATTATTAATACAAATCTCACATTGCTAAACAACATAATAAAAATTCAAAGTTCATGCATTCAATGTCAATGATTTAGTACTCAATTTAGACTACACCCATGACAAAGAAGGAAAATATGTTAAAAAAATCAAAATTACCCATAAATTGTATACACCATATCCTAAATTTAATGGTAAAGATGAATAAACTAATAAAATAATTAAAAAAATAT
This sequence comes from Torreya grandis, assembly GCA_037957365.1. Lineage (NCBI taxonomy): Eukaryota > Viridiplantae > Streptophyta > Pinopsida > Cupressales > Taxaceae > Torreya > Torreya grandis. Next base: position 461,811 of record JARHVA010005723.1, read on the forward strand.
TACAAAATAATATTAACTAATATCATACTAACTGGAACCTTAAGATTTATCCCACACTCTAGGATTATCATATCAATATTCAAAGTACCACTAGTACCCTCCTTTTCACTAGTATATGGCTCAAAGTTGATTTACCCTTATAAGTTGATTTAGCATCAATATGTATATCTCTTCATAACATTATAAATTATGAACATTTTTTTGAGTCTCATCTTCATGCCTTAGAATTATTTGATGAGTGATGTATGGGTGCACTACAACATAATTACCAATACAAATCTCACATTACTAAACATAATAAAAAGTCAAAGTTTATGCATTCAATGTCAATGATTTAGTACTCAATTTAGACTACACCCATGACAAAGAAGGAAAATATGTTAAAAAAATCAAAATTACCCATAAAATGTATACACCATATGATCCTAAATTCAATGGTAAATATGCATAAACTAATAAAATAATTAAAAAAATATTACAAAATAATATTAACTAATATCATACTAACTGGAACCTTTAGATTTATCCCACACTCTAGGATTATCATATCAATATTCAAAGCACCACTAGTACCCTCCTTTTCACTAGTATATGGCTCAAAGTTGATTTAACCTTATAAGTTGATTTAGAATCAGTATGTATATCTCTTCATAACATTATACATTATGAACATTTTTGTGAGTCTCATCTTCATGCCTTAGAATTATTTGATGAGTGATGTATGGGTGCACTACAACATAATTACCAATACAAATCTCACATTGCTAAACAACATAATAAAAAGTCAAAGTTCATGCATTAAATGTCAATGATTTAGTACTCAATTTGGACTACACCCATGACAAAGAAGGAAAATATGTTAAAAAAATGGTGGGTTCCTTATCTAGTCAAATATGATATTAGACCTAGTACTTATTAGTTGTAAACTAATGAAGTACATATCTTTAAATAATTATTGTCAATTAAGAGTGCCACCCTTGTAAGAATGTGTGCTACTTCCCACTCCTACTAAAATAATGGAATATATACTAAGTGTGGGTGAATTTGAAATGGAGATTATATCAAAATAGAGGGCTCGCTCCATTGATGCACTCACTAAATTTTATCATAATCCTAATAACTATAAATTTTTGACTAAGTAAAAGGGTGAAAAGATATTGCTTACGCTGTAAATAAAATGAAAAATTGGAATAAAGGTGATGTACCAATGTTTATGACCATTTTTTATTTCAACTAACACTCTTAAGAAAGGAAGGATCCTACACACATTCTCTTCACTTTAGGTATATGACTTCTACAATAGTATTTCATATAAAGGACATGGAAAACTCACTCTTTGCATGGAAGGAATGAAAGGTTATTGAATTATCATCCAAACATAGACTAAGATTAAAGTTATACACTTAGTATGACCTATATAAATTAAAATATACTATAATAAGGTATAAAAAATAGATAATAACATAGGAAAACTACTGATTCATAATGTTATATCAATAAAAATCACCATACACTTCACAAAAAACCTAAAAATAGAGGAAAAGAGATTATTATTTATTCAATAAGTGTAGTAAAAAAATTTGGTAACCTTTTAGCATAGAAAAATAAAAAAAGTGATAAGATAATGTTATAAAATAAAGTAGAAATAGAAAATAATAGGATAGGGGAGATAAAATAGCCCCAAAATAGGGGTGACTAGCTTTGTCTTCAAACCCTTCAAATTTATACATAGTGTTTCCTAAATTATCTCTTTTCACTCTTTCCAAAAATTATCATAGATTTAAAGTATAATTTTTTGGAAAAACTTGAAAAGGTCTTCATCATTGATTAATTAAGCTTGACCACTTAGAAGATGCCTAAATCCTTGCTTGCACACCCTATATACTAGCTTACATGTCATTTTTGAAGAATAAGTCACATCCTTAAAAATAGGCCTTTAAGTATTCATTAATACCTCCATTAAAACTGTATCCTAATCCATTTATGAGGTATCTCCACCTTAATTGGGATGTTAAAAGGCTCCTTGAAGCATCTTTGACCCTTTTAAATTACTAGGTGTAAGAGGGAAAAAAGGTCTTATTAGGAGTGTTACAGACTCTTTTAACACCTTTGAATGTTATTTTAAACTAAAAATAACTTATTATTTACCTAGAAGTGGTTTGGAAGAGATAATAAATCTTTTATAACCTCTTTAGTAACTTTTATGTCCTGACTTAGTTGATTATTCACTTGAACTCCTCCTTAAGTAATATGGCAAAGGAAAGAGAAAACTTGGATTTGTTTTGAATAAATAAAATTACTCCATGGATGGATTTCTAAAATAATTTTAGACATGAAAAAATGAACTTGGAGCCATCAAACCCTCTAAAAGATTCATCTTTTTTCATTTTCTTATTTTTCCACCTATTCCTTGTAACCCTAAAAATACGTAAACCTCCTTGTGTAGAAGAGTGTATACTCTATACCATTAAAATAAACACATTTTTTATGACCCATAATCCCCTTACAGATCCATTTCAAGTTATAGGATCCACATATTAGTGGAAGCATCTCATTTTTTACCATTTCTCTCTTCAATTAGGTCTAATTAGGCCTCCTAGGCATAGAAATAGAGTTTTGGCCCAAATGGCCACTCACACATGTGACACCTCACAAAAATATTTGATTAAATTTACTTGGAATAAAAAAATTATCCATGTCAAATTTAAAGTTATAAGGCCTTGTATAGATGGGCAAACCATGAAATGGGCATTGGTAAGCTTAGATGCTTGTGTATGCTTGAGAGGTACTCTGAGATGTTTTTCATGAAAATTATAGGTTTTGGTGATTTAAAATGAATTTTTGAGACATATAACACCTTTATACAACTAATTCATTGATAGTGAGGTCTCTTATTACACTCATAGGCCTTCATATAGGTTTTTTGGCTTATAAAATTAGGTTTTTCTCACCTTTTGACCAAGTGGCCAACTTGTAGGGATGGTATAACACTTGTAAAGACTTATATAAGATTTAAAACAATATTAAAACCTATTTAAAGCCCATATAATCCTCTGTAAATGGTTTATAGATCATTCCATAACTTCTACAAACAAGCCTTAAAATATATATTTTGCCTTATTTTGTATGGTAGTGTACCTGCACATGTAAACCAACACCTTAAAATTGAGTTAAATAGTTTTTTTAATAACATTATGATCATTTTTATTTCATATCATTGCATTTGGTGTTTTTAAGAAACACATTTTCTCCATCGAGTCAATGTGAGAGGTTTAGGAAGGGTTTAGAAGCTCCATTGGTCTTAACGATGATTCATAGAGTTAGGAGGCCTAACCCACACAAAAATTAAAATAAAAATTATTAAAAAACCACCATATCATATAAAAATTCCACTCAGTCCCATACAGCTAATCTAATAAGTACCAAGCAAAACTATGTCCTTTTCAAACTCCTTAACATGTAAAATAGAGTTTTCTTAATATCCAATATTCTTATTGATAGTTCATATAGGTGTGGGACCCAAGTAATGAAAAATTATATATGTTTAAATTATTATGACCCCTATAAAATCTAAACTAACCTATATATACCATTCAAATCTTTGGTGAAGCTATATAAACTTGCTTTTCAGGATAGAGACTATTGTGAGAAGGCTGAGAAAGGTCCTTTTGGGTCCTAAGACCTTACAACACATTTTGATATAAAATAAGACTCTAGGTTTTATATTTTTTAGAGGGTTAGTGTTTAGGGAATATAATTTTGAATCATTTCATGGATCATTGAATACCTTACAACACATTTTGATATAAAATAAGACTCTAAATAGGTCTTCAATGATCCATGAAATGATTCAAAATTATATTCCCTAAGCACTAACCCTCTAAAAAATATAAAACCTTGAATCTTCACTACTTAAGGGTTTTTATGCAACTAAGTTTATTAACGTTAGAGGTCTATTCCTTGAGTTTCTATCATTATCAAATAGATCAATAATTGATCAAATTATTTATTAATTTTATCTTCACTCCCATTTTACTATTATAAATCCAAATTTTAGTGAGAAATATGTTTTTTTTACCTTGGTCTAGAGTACTCTTGTATGCCTCTAATAGACTATGTCAGTTTGGACCGAATATTGTTTTGCTGAGTATGATATTCTTAAACACTTTAAATGAACATGGATTCATTAAATTATTTATCTTATACATCATTAAAATTCAAATCTTTAACACTTATTACCATCATAAGTGTGACCTCTACCCACATTCTTACTCCAAGAAATGACTACTTGTATTAAGGTTATTGGTTGAAGCTGATGTGGTTGTAGGTGACTTTCACTATTTCCTTAGCCTATATGGAGAAAGTGGATGTGAAAATACATTGAATATGTATTTACTATTAAAAATTATTATCACCATTTGAAAATTTCAAAACCCCTCTCTTATCCCTCTCACATAAGATTTCTTCATGTATTATAGTACACACGCCTGAGTGTAACTTCACTAGACTTTATAACTCCGTTCATGAGATATATCTTACTATGAATGATTATTTTTAATACTATGTCTAACTTAAAAATTTACTATTTAATTTCATGTTCATTCAAAATTCAACATCACCATTGTGCTTCACATCCATCTTCTTAACCTTGGAGACAACTTGAGCTTAGTTAGGTTGATTTGTAGGTGTTCATTCAGATTTATTAGAGATGAATGGATAAGGTTAATAAAATTAGGCCCATAAATATGTCTAATAAGACCTCATTTACCTCATTAAATATTGTGAAATTTTTACACTTAAACTTATTCCTCTTACTTAGTTATGTCCTCATGTGATCACATATAGGCTAGCCTCTGACTATGACTGTAGACTTCAAAAGTCAATTTATCTTTCTATTGGATACTAATATTATTATTAGTGCTTAATGGATAATATTCTATTAATTATCTATACCCTACGCATCCATCACATCCATCTTTTTGACCTTCACAAAAGTTCACATTGTATATAAGCCTAACTAATTGAGCCAAAATATCATGGTTGTAGGTACACATTTGGTAATTTATTGTAGATGTAAAATGCCACTACACTTATATTATTTCTCTAAATATTCCAAATTATTATCATTTATATCATTTATAATTATTAATGAAAACTGTTTACCTCCATAACACTAATATGATGCTTTCTTGAAGAGCTTTATTAAGTGACTATTATAGGTGACTATTGGTCTTTTTTAGCCTTTGTATGGATAGAGGAAAGAATAATAAGGTTGAATCAAATGAAAAATGTATATATATACCATTCTTTATCATATTTATCTTTTCATTTTATTTGAGAAGCATCAACTTAGTAAAAAAGGCTTTGAAAATCATGAAACCAAAATATGATTTTACCTTAAACACTGCTAAAAAACCTTAATCTCTACTAAATTTTTTTTAATGTTCTTATTATAAGATTTTAACTTGTACCTTGGTGGCATATTGATAATTATCATCCATTAAAATGGATTTTATCACCTTGAATTTTATCCCTTAAAATGGTGCACACAGTCCATTTGAAGTCTCTTTCAGTTGGTAATACATAGACTTGAATGTGTCATTTAGTCATATAAGGCCTAATTGAATATTTTGATCCCATAAGTGTCATTATCAAATTAAATACATATATATAATTCTTGGATGTATTTAATTTTATTACACATTTCTTTCATTTCCCTCATGAATCTTATGCTCATATCATTTGCCATATTGACCTCTAACTTATTCATGAAAGTCCATGGGAGAAGTATTAAACCATAAAGACTATGAGTGATCTATTGAGTCATAAGAGAGAATGTTTTATAAAAAATCATATGAAATACCTAGTTTATATGAATCAAAATTATATTCATTAATCATTTTGTAAGATCATGTTAATGTCACTAATATACTCTTACACATTAGAAACTCATTGACTTACAACTATCCTTTGTGAAAGACATCATGTCACTCAATCTATCTCAAGGAATACCCTTTTCAATATGAAGGAAAATTAACCATTTTTATTAATTTAATAGGTTTATTATAACTAAAAAATTAACTTGATAACCATTAAAGGTGAACACAATCAGTTGATATATCAAGCATGCTTGAAAGCTACTAACTTTAACATCAACATAAGGAATTAGTTCATATCAAAATAATCTTTATCAAGATAAAGTACATGATGATTAAAACATGAAAAATTTCATATTTTACCCTAAAACCATCCCACTATAACCATTTTTATCCATTAATTTATGAAGTGAAGAAACAAAGGCAAACCTAGACCCTATATGGATGACTAAGACATAGTGACCCCCTTAAACTATTACTGATTATTCATACATATTGGGAAATAAATACGAAAGAAAATGACACTAAATAAAATTTCATTAGGGTACCTATCATTTCCCAATATATTTTTACCTAACTCTCTCTTTCTTCTAATCGTACTAAATAAAAATTGATGGCCTTCATAGAGCTGATAAAGAAACCGATAAAAGAGATAAATTAGTTTTATACATTTTAGAACCTAAAACTACATCCAAACCATGAATTTGATCTTTAAATTAAAAATTAAGGTCTTTAATATTCCTTGAGGTCAATTATACCTTGAAAACTTGTACAAATAGCCTTAAAGTAGGCCTTTTGTCACTAAAACTACCATAACCACTTGAGAAACTTGATAAAACTATTGAAAAAAAGTATTCATTGGACCTTTAAAAGTTTAAATAGGTACATCATGACCTTATTCTAATATTATACTGCCATTATCAGAGAAAACCTACTCTAGAAGTCACAAAGTGATTCAAAATGTAACCAATTGGGTTATGATGTTAGCCAAGCATATTACCAACTAGTTTGACCAATTTTAAAGCATGAAATGACCTTGACACAAGACATGAGGCCTATAAATATGATTTAGATTATTTTCATCACTTGAAAAAACTTTAAATAGGTCAAGAGGTGATTAAACAAACACAAAGCTATGATGAACACAACCTTAAATGCATCACATTTACCTTAAACTTTACTAATCAAGGTTTTAGATAACCACTTAAAAGACATTAAAACAAAAAAATAATAACCAATAGGGGGAAAAACGTGAAAATACAAGTTTCAAGCTATAGGTGTGATAATTTGACTTGTGAGGTCAAATTTGTCAACATTTTGGTGACTCAACTAGGAAATATGCCTACTATACTTATGAACAAGATAATTGACATCTATTTTGGAATCATGAGATCTCTCTTACATTATGAAATGAACACTAAAAAACCTAAATAATGACTACAAGAATATTGAGTTAAAATAATAAAATTAATTTTCCTCCAAAAATAAGGAAAGAAGATACACACAATAAGGGAAACAAGCTAATAAGACACATGTGCAAAATAAGCATTTATTTGAAACAAACCATAAGAAAACTAATGTCTTAGGAAAATTCTTGGAAGAAAAAAAACTAAATATGTACAAAATAAATTATCTCTTAATATAAATGGTTCATATGTATCCCATTGACTAGGATGTGAAGTTCCTAACCAAACATCTTAAAAATTTGAAAAACATTGTTGGATTTGTAGCTAGAGATTGTGTAAGGGCTAATACAAAATGAGTTAGACTTGGTATGTCTTCCTAGATTAACTTTGTCATCATCCCACTTGAGAACCAAGTCTATTTCTTTGAAAGTCCTTGAAGATGATCCTTTAGCAAAGGTTATTTTAAATTATGCATGATGAATTTCCATGGCCAACATGGACTTATTTTTAATTTATTATATCTTCATAAACTTATAATACCTTAATTCCATTGTTTCATTCTCCAAAAACTCCAATTCATGCATTAGTTCTAAAGTAGGAAACTCAGGTGAAATGAGAAACCTTGATTCATATCTATAAACCTTATTGTAAGATGAATTAGCTATAGATATTTTTTAGGTGATCTAATCAAACCATAGAGTTGAATTAAGTTTAAAATTCCATGTTCTTTGATTATCTTCAATGGTCATTCATATTATCTTCAACATGTTCTTGTTGGTGGACTTAGTAAGGCCATTACCTTGTGGGTAGTAGTTTGATGAATAGATAAGGTATATATGATGTTTAATAGCCCAATGACTGACCTTATATCCTACAAAATCCATGTCATTATATAAAATGATGGTAGAGGGGATTCCAAATCTTGTAATCAAACCTTCACAAAAATATAACGCAATGAATTCATATACTTCCTTTAAAGCTAATGCTTCTATCCATCTGGTGAAGAAATATATGGTAGTAAGGATGTAATTATGACCCAAGATTAAAAGTAGATTAATGAGGATAATTAAGTTCAAACACTACTAGAAAAAATTTTGACCCACTAAAATTAGCTAGAGAGGTAAGCCATCAAGTCTTTCTTTTCCGGTAAACATGGCACACTTTTTTCCATTTCCTCACCCAAGAATGACAATCTTTGAATATGCTTGGCCAATATTACCCACATCTCATGATCATTAGTGTTGTATTTATTTATGATAAATTTCATCCACCATTTCAATCATGTAATTTGTAAAACAACCTTTCTATTTGGCTTAGATCTATGCACCTTAATAACATACCATTAATGTCTTTCTTGTAAATCATACCATCAATGAGGAGAAAAGGAATGTACTATAATATAAAATACCTTATCCTTGATGTGCTTAAGTTAGGATGATAATAAATATCTTGGATATACCTTACCAAGTATTGAAACCATATTGAAGATGATGTATGATCAACTATAATTTCTTCATCATTTAACACTAAAACTACCTCCATATTTTCTTACAAGTCTTGGGCTAGGTGTTCACATAACCCTTTACCATTAATAATTTTAGTGACCTTTATTTCAAATTCATAATCATTACTCTTTTTATCTAACCTTCCCTCTTCTCACTTATGTCATTTTTCAATAACAACTCCATGATACTTAGATGAGAAACCATTAGATGTATCTTGTTGTTAGATAGAAAGTGTCTAAATTTATTAAGACATCTGATTATTGGAAGGACATGTTTCTCTACATAGGTGTACCTTATCTCATATTCATCAAAGCCTTGATTTAATAAATCTATTATATTCTCTAAAAATCATTGATTTTGTTTCATGAGTACACCTAAAATGGTGTCCACATTAACACATGTATACAAGATAAAATATATTTAAAAAGGACTAATGATGGTAGGAGCACTATCTATTTATTGTTTAATATCTTCAAAACTCCTCATATCCTCCTTAGTCTAGTTTAATATTTTATTATTATTAAGCATTGATGTATGTGGTTTTTCCAAATTTGAAAAATTAGAAATGTATCTCCTTATAAAATTTATCTTTCCTAGAAAACTTTTGTATTGCTTCTTATGTTTATGTAAAGATAAATCAAGTATGGAGTCTATCCTCTCAAAATTTTATCTTGAATAGAAAACTTTGTAATGAATTCTTATGTTTATGTAAATATAAATTAGGTATGGAGTATATCCTCTTAGGATTAATGCTTCAATCATGCTTGGAAAACAAATGTCCAAGAAGCTTACCTTCATGTACTAGAAAGGCACATTTCTTGGGGTTAAGGGACACCTTAAATTGTCTACATCTCTCAAAAAATTCCTTGAGATGAACCATGTGTTCAGTTTCACTCTTTAAAAATAAATTAATGTCATCTAAGTATACAAGAACAAAACTATTGATTATACATTGGAATGCTATATTCATGGCTCTCTAAAAGGTTTCTCCAAAATTAGACAAATTAAATGGCATTTTCCTATAGGTAAAAGTGCCCCACTTGGTGGTGAAGGCTATCTTAAATTGATCTTCCTCCTTAAAAATAATCAAGTCATATCCACTATAATCATCCAAAAATGAGAACCTTTATAAACTAGCTAGCAACTGTAATATTTTTTCCATGGATGGCAATGGATAATGATATTTAAGATGAGCCTTGTTTAAATCATAGTAATCTACACCATCTAATTTCACCATTTTTATTCCTTACTAGAACAAGGTTTTCCATCCAAGTATAATTCCTAATTGGGAAAATGATGGAGGTTTCAATTATCTTATGAAGTTTAGTTCTCATCAAAGGATCAAGTTTTGGATTTATTGGTCTCTACCTTTGTCTAACTAGTTTTGTATCTAACTCTAGCTCAATGGTTTGTTGAGCTAAACTTAGATAAAATTACTTTAAATCACTGTATTTCCATCAAAATATATCGGTAAACTCCTTAAATAAATTAATAAATGATTCCTTTTGAGATGGAGTAGATACATTACCCAATTTGAGAGTCTTTCTATATGCTATCTCAACATTAACATAGTGTTCTTCCTTGGTAGAAAATGAATATTTATCTCTCCTCACCTCATCATCTATACTAAAGATGTTTTCAATAGTGTCCAAAAATTTGGGAAGATTATTATACTTAAGTTAAAAAATATGATCTCCATATTGTTGCAAGAGATTTGACTAATTTTTGGAAGAGAATTTAGCCTCCTCTTGAAAGAAGTGAACAATATAATTGTCATCTTCAAAAAATTGTCAGTTCTCATGATTGTTAGGAATAGAAGGCCTTACCACAATCTTGATATGTGATTTATTTTTCTCATTCCTCACATCATTTGGAATATTAAACTAAGCTCTTATGGAAGCCAATCTATCTGTTTGATTGTTGCTTTCTCTTAACACTACTTAACTATCAAAAGTGTCAAAATCTTAAAGGAAGTCCAAAAATATTTGTTTGTAATATATTATCAAGTAATTATCTCATACATTCATCCCTCTCACTTGGTGAACCACAAGTTCACTATCACCAAAATCTTGTAAAACATTTATTCCCATATTCCTAGCCCATTGCAAATTATGAACTATAGCCTCATATTATGCTACATTATTTGAACATACAAAATAAAATTTAATAGTATAAAAAAACATTTGTTTTTTATGTGATATAAGAATCATTTTATCCCTATTACCATTCTTTTTCCTTGAACCATCAAAGAAAAGTTGGCGAAGGCCATATTTTGACTCATCTTATTTCACTATGGTTGGAATCTGTGTATAATTTTTATGAAGATAAAAGACACTAACTCCATACTATTAAATAATTTTATATGGATCATGTTAATTAATGTTTTGATCCCATTCATTAGTAAAATATATTAGGAACTCATTCAAGAGGTGAGTTGGCCTCTACTTCACTAGCTTTTTGCACCTCATCCAAAATGACATAATCTGTGTTCACAACACTTAGCATATAAGGATCCAAATGAAATAATGAAATAGGATTAAATTGAATAGTTAAATTGTTCCCATACCTTGTTATTAACATAAAATAATCCAAATCAAATGATAAGTAAGTGCTAATATTTTATTTGAAATCTTTAGAAAAGCACATGGTAAAATATGGAGGCAAGTCTACCACCATTACATCCTGATGAATAATTGAGTTTGGGAAAGAATGTAATGTTATTTTATGTCCTTTATCATTCCAAAAATATTTTTTTGTGATCCATATAGATTAAATACATTTTTTGTGTTTGGTTCATATAGTAAACCAAGCTTGTCTACAATTTGCTTAGGCATAATAATACTACTAGCTCCACTATCTACCATACAATTATGGACTAAGATATTAAAAATAATGAAAGAGATATAAAATGGATGTGATTTAATATATTTTACCTCATATTTACCCAATTTTACCTCCTTATTTACTTTATTCACTTTTTTATCTCATTAGCTTATCTAAATTTACCAAAACTATGCTCTCCTTATTAGCTAGTTTTGGGGGTAACTTTAGGGTTGAAAATTCTTGAATAAACATGTATTTTTGGCTTAGGATTTATAAATAATCCAATATGATAATGATAATATTATAATTATTCATGTGATAAATAATAATAAAATGGGTTCCACTCACCTTTGGTTACACTCTTGGCATAGTTTGTTAATCTTGCACTTGTGGTACTTGATGAGAATTACCAACTTCCATGTTATAATTTTTTTTAGATATTGGGATAGAAAAATTATTATTGAAACGTTTAATAATAATAATATGGATTATTGGAACATAAACCACCTCCTTAGTCTCTTAAATTTCCATTTTGTTTACTCTAGTTAAAGATACAACCATATTATTTGAAGTACCAAAGTCACCAACCTGAATCAAAGCTACATGGTCATCAAATTTGTCAGTTCACAAAGGTTGAATCTAGCTTCCCATGTCCATGATGAAACTTATATTTTTATGACATAATATCACTATGTTAACTTTCCTAAAGATAATCCTCTTCTTAGGTCATCTAAAGAATTATCATAGATTAATTGACTAAGGCTTGATTTTGCTTATCATTTAGATTAGATGGCTACCAACTTGAATATAACATCATATTATTATTTTTTATCATATGTATAATGTATTTAGATGAAAAATTAACATTTGGATCAACTAAAACATAAGGATTGTCCTGTGTGATATTTATTTGAGCTTGATATGAAGGTCTTTATTCTCTAAAACCTTGTTAGGGAGGTCTATTGTCTATACAAGGATAATAGGTAGGCTAATTAGGTACATAGAAAATACTATTATCTTGGTATTGCTACCTTTTTAGATGAATATCTTCATTCCCAAAGGATTAAAATATTCCATTGAGTTATCCAATCTCAGTTGATTGACTAGGAAGAGTTGTAACTTATGCCTAAGGGATTTGAATGGGAGACATTGAAGGAGATTAAATTCATTGTGTTTCTAATAAAAAAGGCATAGGAGGTTTAGGTGCTAATTTTATAACATAGATCAAAATTTTTGTGCTATAATAGCCAATTCATATGTATATGTAAGTGTAGTGCCACCCATAGATTAGATCATGAAACTGATGTCTGAATTTAGAGATCTTAGATAATACAAAAATACATACTCTAGGGATGGCCTAATCATGAGAAGTATCTTAGTCCATGTATTTTGAAATATGAGGTTAAAATCTATAATGAATTTATGGGGAGCCTAATTAATGGTTATGAGTTATTCAAATAGGGACAAGTGGTTGTATTTATATTCAAAATACCTACAAAATGTTGTACCTAAGTCATCCTAAGAAGAAATAGAATTTAGTTTAAGGTTTCTATACCATTGTAATTCTTTTATTTTGAAAGATGAAGTAAGTACTCAGTTAACTGTGTTCTTCTAGATAAAATTGTTAATAGAAAAAGGTTGAATACATATTTTATGTATTTAATAGGTTTAATTTTTTTATTTTCTTGAGAATAAAGGAATTATCTTAAGATTTGAAGCTAATATATCATCATACTAGGAAATATTTATTGGGATTCCTCTATTGAATGAGATAAACACCTTGTTTCAAGGTAAACCATTTGGATAGTGGGGATTGAACTATCTAGTATAATGGGATGATTAAGATATTGAAACAAATTTATTGGATAGTGTTTGTCTTTATAAATATTTTTATTTTATATTAATAATGAGTAAACTCAACAAATTCAAAAGGAATACATTTGCTTGATGATCTTCTAGTAACCTTTGACATGAAACTCATGTTATCTTACCATTAAGAACCCTACAATTTCAAGGAATCCTATAGTAAAAAATATGATTATTTTCCTCTACTTCTTCAAATGATTTTCTCTATATCTAAATTTTAACTATTCCAAAGATTACATGTCCTACTGGGTGTACCAAAAACTGCTATCAATTAGGAGTGTTACCCCTATGAGAATGTGTGATACTCCTCACTCCTACTGAAGCAATATAATTTATCCTAAGTGTAGGTGAATTTGAAAAGGAATGAATCTATAGATAGAGGGATATTTCCCTTGATTAACTCACTAAATATGATATTAATCCTAATAACTACTAATTTTTAACTAAGGGAAAGGGTGAAAGGATATTGCTTGCACTAGAATTAAAATGAAAACTTAGAATAAAAGTTATGCATCAATGTTTATGACCATTTTTATTAAAATTGAAACTCTTAGGAGGGAAATTATCTTTTGCACATTCTCTTCATTTCAGGTATATGACTTCTACAATAGTGTTTCATAGAAAGGACTTGGCACACTCAATCTTTATATGGAAGGAATGAAATGTTATTAAATTATCATCCAAAATTATAAAAATATTGAATTTAGACACTTATTATGACCTATAAAAACTCAAAGATAATTTAATAATGTAAAAAAACCCAAACAATAATAGAGGAAAACTACTAATTCACAATGTTATATCAATGGAAATCACCATACATTTCACACAAAACCTACAAATAGAGAAAAAAAGATTATTATTTATTCTATAGGTGTAGCACAAAAATTTGGTAGACATTTAGCATAGCTAAATCAAAAGAGTGATAATATAAATACGGAAAATAAGGTATAAATAAAAAAATAGTAGGATAGGGGAGACAAAGCATCTGCAAAATAAGGGTGACTAACTTTGTCTTCAAACCCATCAAATTACTACATAATGTTTCCTAAATTATCCCTTTTCACTCTTTCCCAAAAGTGGAGTAGAGGTAGAGTATAATTAGTTGGAGAAAATTTAAAAGGTATTCATCATTGATTGGTCAAGCTTTACCACTTTAAAGATGCCTAAATCCTTGCTTGTACACCCTATATACTAGCTTACATGTCCTTTTTGAAGAATAAGTCACATCCTTAAAAGTAGGTATTTAAGTATTCATTAATCCCTACATTAAAACCTTATCCTAATACTTTTATGAAGTATATCCATGTTACTTGGGATATTATAAGGCTCGTTGAAGCATCTTTAACATTTTCAACTTTTTAGGCGTAGGAGGGAAAAAAGGTCTTTTAAGAGCATTAGAAACTCTTTCAACCCCTTTGAATGTTATTAAAACTAAAAATGACTTATTATTGACCTCTAAGTGCAATAGAAGAGATTAAAAACCTTGCAGAACCTTTTTAATAACTTTAACATCTTAACTTAGTTGATTATTCCCTTGAACTCATCCTTAAGCAATATGACATTAGAAAGAGAAAACTTATCTTTGCCTTAAATTATGAAAATTTACTCCATGGATGGATTATAGACATCATTTTAGACCTAATAAATTTACTTTGATCCATAAAACCATCCAAAAGATGCAATTTTTTTCCACTTGTTTACTTTCTACCTATTCTTTGTCACCTTAAAAATAGGTAAACCTCCTTGTGTAAATGAGTGTATAGACTGAAATGGAAAAATAAACACATTTTTTAGAACCTGGTATCCCATTAAAACTCTATGTCAAGTTTTAAGATAAAAAAATTAGTTTAAATATCTCCTTTTCTACCATTTATGTCTTGAATTAGGCTTAATTAAGCCTCCCAAGCCTAAAAGTAGAGATTTTGCCCAAATGGCCACCCACACTTTGTTGAGTTGTGCAGCTAAAAGCTTCACTAGATGAGAAAATGCAGAGGTTGCTGGAGTTACACAGTCACCGATATCGTTCAGGACCAACTGACATCGATCAGGGGTCGACTGGAAGCTGTCAACATCAGTTATGGATCGGCTGACATCGTTCATATACAGATAGGCAGGGACCGACGTCGATCACATGTGCGTTCCAAAAGTCTATTTTCAAGGAAGAACATATTGTTTGCATGTAAAGAGTAACTGTTAGTCTTGAGTCTGCTTTTCTATTTTTGGTAGGATAGATTTGAACCTTTAATTAAGAGGTGCATCTAACGGTGGAGAATGCATGGCTCATGAATCCTATTATTATATAATAGGGTTAGATCCTCATAGCATTGTAATCTTGTAAGAAAAAGGTGTAGACAATTCAAGGATTGAATTGGTTGTAATTGAGAGAGAGAGAACTCTTGAGGGAAAGAGATCTGTACATCTGAGAGGTGTGAGAAGAAGAGATATTTCTTCATAGTATATCCTTCTAGAAGAGTTTAATACAAGATTGGTTGTTTCTTGTATCTCCTATTCTTTGTTGTTTCTAATTTCTAGTTACTTAGTATTTCTAGTTTAATTCCATGTTTAGTTGCTTATAAAAAAGTAATCAATTACTCTGTAAGATCCTAACAAGTGGTATCAGAGCTTGGTTCAAAGCTTGGTTCACTAACACCTTGGTTTCAGAGTGTGTTCAATGTTTATTGATTATAGGTCACTCACAGGGATTTCTGATTGAGTGGGAGTAAAGCAATGGTAGAAAAAAGTAAGCTAAGAATGGAGAAATTCAATGGCAAGAATTATCAATTATGGAGGATGCAGATAGAAGATTATTTGTATCAGAAAGATTTGTACTTACCATTGGGTGGGGTTTCAAGAAATCCCATAGATATGCAAGATGAAGAATGGAATGTTCTTGATAAAAAGGCTCTTGGATCTATAAGGTTAAGCCTGGCATCATCTGTGATTTCCAACTTATCATAGGCAAAGACAATGGTAGAGTTAATGGATACTTTGGAAAATTTATATAAAAAGCCCTCAGCTTTGAATAAGGTATATCTTATGAAGCAATTATTTAATTTGCAAATGCAGGAAGGTGGATTTGTATCTAGTAATCTTAATGATTTCCATGCAATAGTAAATCAGTTAAATTCAGTCAAAATAGTTTTTGATGATGAAATTAAGGCTCTCTTAATTTTATTCTCTTTACCAGAAAGTTGGCATAGTTTGGTAATGGAATTTAGTAATACTGCATCTGCTTCAAATATCTTGAAAGTTGATGATGTTGTTAGTGTAATCTTGAATGAAGAAATTTGTAGGAAAAGCATAGAGGAAACATCAGGTAATGCTTTAAGTGTTGAAAGTAGGGGAAGGCAAAGAGAAAAGGGAAAGCAAGGGAGATCAAGGTCAAAGTCAAAGATGAGAAGTAGATCCAAATCTAGAAATGAAAGTATAATCTACTAGAATTGTGGAAAGAAAGGGCATGCAAAGAAAGATTGCTGGTTGAAAGTTAAAGAAGAAAATCAGCATGAAGGTAAAGAAGAAGCAAAATTTGTAGGTATTGTTGTACAGGATGCTCTTATATTTTCTTTGGATAATAGAATAGAATCTTGGGTTTTATATTCTAGTGCCTCTTTCCATGCAACCCCAAATAGAGAATTTTTCAATGATTATGTCCATGGAGATTTTGGAATAGTCTATTTAGGGGATGATGAACCTTGTAAAATTGTTGGCAAAGGAAAAGTGCAGCTGAAATTGTAGAATGGCAACACATGGGTGTTGAAGGATGTCATGCATGTACCCATCCTAAAACAGAATCTGATTTTTGTAGGAAAGTTGGGGGATGAGGGTTACATAGTAACTCTCACAGTAGAATCTTGGAAAGTTTCCAAGGGTGCACTTGTATTAGCCAGAGGTAAGAGAGTAGGTGCACTTTATCTATCTACTTGTATCATTGATCATTCTCCATCTATTTTATCTACTTTAGATGTAGATGTAAAGTTGTGGCACTATAGGCTTGGCCACATGAGTGAGAAGGCAATGAATGTTCTTAAGTCAAAAGGTAAGCTTTCAAATTTGAAAATCATAGATCTAGATTTCTATGAGCATTGTATTTTTGGAAAATAGAAGAAAGTAAGGTTTCTAAAAACTAGGTCAACAAAGAAGAAGCACAAGTTGGAGCTTGTTCACACAAACATGTGGGGACCACCTCAGGTAGCTTCTATTGGAGGATCACGGTATTATTTTTCTTTCATTGATGATGCTATAAGAAAGGTATGGGTTTATTGCATAAAGAGGAAATCTGATGTTTTTGACACATTTAAGGAATGGAAAGCTTTGGTTGAGAATGAAACAGGTTTGAGATTGAAGTGCCTTAGATATGACAATGGTGGTGAGTACTGCAATAATAAATTCAACAGTTACTATTCTATGAATAGAATACACAAGGAAAGGATGGTTCTAAGGACACCTCAACAAAATGGAGTTGTTGAAAGGATGAATAGAATAATAATGGAGCATGCACGGAGTATGAGGTTACATGTTGGTCTGCCCTTACAGTTTTGGGTAGAAGCTGTAGATACTATAGTTTACCTAATTAACAAAGGACCTTCTACTACACTAGATGGTGGAATTCCAAAAGAGGCATGGATAGGTGAAAAGGTAGATCTTTCATTTCTCAGAGTTTTTAGTTATGAAGCTTTTGTGCTCATTGATAAAGAAAATAGAAAGAAGTTGGATGCTAAATCTATGCGGTGGACT
The DNA here is from genome assembly GCA_037957365.1 of Torreya grandis. NCBI lineage: Eukaryota > Viridiplantae > Streptophyta > Pinopsida > Cupressales > Taxaceae > Torreya > Torreya grandis. Next base: position 480,024 of record JARHVA010005723.1, read on the forward strand.
TTCATTGGTTATGGTTTTGGAGATTTCAAGTTTTGATTGTGGAATTTAGAAACTAACAAAATTATAAGAAGCCATGATGTAGTTTTCAATGAGAAGGTGATGTACAGTGATCAGCTCAAGAGGCTGAATAATTTTGAGAAGGGCAATGGTGATTTAGATGAGGTTATGATCCAAAATGAGCTCATAGGTAATCACTCATAAGAAAACATAGGTATCAATGTCAGTCAGGAAAGAAATGATGTCGGTCAGATAGGAACCAATGTCAATCAAAAGGAAATTGACATTGATCAAGTGGAATCGACATCAGTTAGGAGCAGACCGACATCGACCAGAGATGATCGAGATCGATCACTGACAGAAAGAAATTTAGGTGGACAACAAGTTGTGAATGAGTCTCAAACACCCATAAGGAGGTCTGAAAGGGTTAGTAAACCTCCAATTCATTATTCCCCTTCATTATACTACTTGTTGCTCACTGATAGTGGAGAACCAGAAAGTTTTGATGAGGCAATGTAGGTAAAATCTAAGGAAACAATGGGATCATGGCACGAATGAGGAAATTTATTCCTTGAAAGAGAACCAAATGTGGGATTTGGTTGAGTTACTAGCTGGAAAGAAAGCACTAAAAAACAAATGGATATACAAGTTAAAGGAAGGAGAGAATGGACAAATGAGACATAAGGCCAGGTTGGTAGTAAAGGGATTTGCACAGAAACCAGGTATTGATTTCGGTGAAATTTTTTCTCTTATAGTAAAGATGACTTCTATTCGGACTGTATTGTCTTTAGTTGCTATTGAGGATTTGCATCTTGAGCATCTTGATGTTAAGACAACATTTCTTCATGGAGATTTGGATGAAAAAATATATATGGATCAGCTGGAAGGTTTTGAGGTCAAAGGTAAGGAGAAACTTGTGTGCAGGTTGAAGAAAAGCTTATATGGTCTTAAGCAAGCTCCAAGACAATGGTATTTGAGGTTTGACAGGTTTATGATAGAGCATGGCTTTAGTAGATGTCAATCTAACCATTGTGTCTATTTTAATAGATTAGATAATGGTAGTTATATTATCTTATTACTGTATGTAGATGATATGCTTGTTTCAAGTTCACACATGCAGGATATTATTGAGCTTAAGGTAAAATTAGCTTACACATTTTCCATGAAGGATTTAAGAGCAGCAAAGAAAATCCTTGGCATGAGTATTAAGAGAGACAAAAAAAATCATAGTTTGATTTTGTCTCAAGAGGATTATGTGAACAAGGTGTTGGAGAGGTTTAATATGCAAGATGAAAAGAACAGTGTCCTAAATCACATGATGAGGTTGAGTACATGAGTAGAGTTCCATATGCTTTAGTAGTTGGGAGCTTGATGTATGCAATGGTATGTACTAGACCTAATATTGCCCAAGCAGTGGGAGTTTTCAACAAGTTTATGGCCAATCTAGGAAAGGAACACTGGAAAGCAATTCAGTGGATTCTCAAATATTTGAGAGAGACCAGCAATAGGCATTTGTGCTATGGAGAGTCAAACACTTCTCTACATGGGTATGTGGATTCAGATATGGCAGGTGACTTGGATGGTAGGAGAAGCACCACAAGATATGTGTTCACTATTGGTGGAATGACAATTAGCTAAATTTCAAAGTTGCAGAAGGTTGTTGCCTTGTCTACTATAGAGGTAGAATACATTGTAGTCATAGAGGCTAGCAAGGAAATGATTTGGATGACTCAGTTCATGGAAGAGTTGGGAAAGGAGAAAAAGAGCTGCAAATTATACAGTGATAGTCAAAGTGCAATTCATTTGGCAAAGAATGTAGCCTTTCATTCAAGAACCAAACATATATAGATTAGGTACCACTTCATTAGACAAGTATTGGAGTATGGTGAGTTGAAGTTGGATAAGATCCATATAGATAAGAACCCTGCTGATATGTTAACAAAGCCAGTAACAAAGGAGAAGTTGAATCTTCATTCAACTTTTGTTGGTCTTCAAGATTGAACTTGAAGATGGAGAAATAAGATAGAGAATGTTGTTGTATAGGTATAGTGCAGCTGTTTATCTCCAAGTGGGAGATTGTTGAGTTGCAGAGCTAAAAGCTTCACCAAATGAGCAAATGGAAAAGTTGCTAGAGTTACATAGTCACTGACATCAGTTAGGACTTACTGACATCAGTCAAGGGTCGACTGGAAGCTACTGACATCAATTATGGATCAGTTGACATCAGTCATATGTAGATAGACAGGGACCGACGTCGATCACCTGTGTGCTCCAGAAGTCTATTTTCAAGGAAGAATAGATTGTTTGCATGTAAAGAGTAACTGTTAGTCTTGAGTCTGCTTTTCTATTTTTGGTAGGACAGATTTGAACCTTTGATTAAGAGGTGCATCTAACTATGGAGAATGCATGGCTCATGAATCCTAGTATTATATAATAGGGTTAGATCCTCATAGCGTTGTAAGCTTGTAAGAAAAAGGTGTAGACAATTCAAGGATTGAATTGGTTGTAATTGAGAGAGAGAGAACTCTTGAGAAAAAAAGATCTATACATCTGAGAGGTGTGAGAAAAAGAGAGATTTATTCATTGTATTTCCTTTTGGAAGAGTTTAATACAAGATTGGTTGTTTCTTGTATCTCCTATTCTTTGTTGTTTCTAATTTCCAGTTACTTATTATTTTTGGTTTAATTTTGTGTTTAGTTGCTTATACAAAAGTAATCAATTACTCTGTAAGATCCTAACACACTTATGAAACCTCTAAAAAGTGTTTTCTTCATTTTACCTAGCATAAGAACATGTTACATGTCAAATAAATTTTTTTGAGGTCTTGTGTAGATGGGCAAACCATGAAATGGCCATTGGCAAGCCTAGATTCTTATGTATGCTTGAGAGGTACTTTGATATGTTTTTCATGAAACTCACAAGTTTTGGTGCTTAGAAATGACTTTTTGAGATTATTAAAACCTTTATAAAACTCATTCCTTGAGAGTGAAGTCTATTACTGCAATCATAGGCCTCCATCTAAACTTCTTGGCTTGAAAAACTAGGGTTTTCTCAACTTTTGACCAAGTGGCCAACTTACATGGATGATATAAAAATTTGAGATAAATATAGAAGAGTTTATATGATATTATAACCTCTTTAAATACCTTCTAATCATCTTTAAATGGTTTAGAGATCACTCCATAAATTATACCTCCACAAACATTTGTTAAATAGTATATTTTGCATTATTCGATATGGTATTATACCAACACATTTAAATGGATCTAAATAGAGTTTTAAATGAAATTATGATCATTTATAATTCTTATCATTGCATTTTAGGGTGTTAATAAAAACATTTTCTCCATCAGGTCACTGTGAAAGGTTTAATAAGGGTTTAGAGGCTTCACAAGTCTTAACGATGATTGATAGAGTTAGGAGGCCTAACCCATAAAAAATACCAATAAAACTTAGTAAAAAACCCCTATCATATCCAAATTCCATTCAATCCTATGTAACTACTCCTACAATTTCCATGCAAAACTATGTCCTCTTCAAGCTCCTTGACATGCAAAATAGGGTTTTCTAAATATCCAATCTTCTTGTTGATATATCATATAAATTTGGATCCCAATTACTGAATTAATGCCATATGTTTTAATTAGGAGGAACCATATAACACCTCAAATAACCTATATATACCATTCAACTCTTTGGTGAATTTTTAAGCTCTACAAACTTGGTTCTTGGGCTAGTAGTATGCTAAGAGAAGGTTGAGAAAAGTATTTTTAGATCCTAATACCTCAAAACACTCTTAAATATAAAATAATACTATAAAAATTTCTTTAATAATCCATGAAATGATTCAAAATTATCTTCCCTAAACACTATCCCTCCAAAAGGTCTAAAACCTTGACTCTTCACTACTTAAGGGTTTTTATGTAAGCTAAGTTTATTGACCCTAGAGGTCAATTCCTTGAGTTTATCTCTAAATAAACTAGATAAAAAGTTGATGGAAGTATTTATTAATGTCATATACACTCCCTTTTTACTGTTCTACATCCAAATTTTAGTGAAAAATACTTCTCCTTACCTTGGTCTAGAGTAGTCTTATAGGCTTCTAATTGACTATGTCCATTTGGGTTGAGTCTTATTTCACTAAGTATGATATTTTTAAACACCTAAAATTGACATGGATTCATTAAACACTTAATATCATATATAATTCAACTTCAAATCTCTATAACTTAATACAATCATAAATGTGACTTTTGTCCACATTCTTACTCCAAGAAATGACTACTTGTATTAAGGATATTGGTTGTAGGTGATGTAGTTGTAGGTGAATTTCACTATTTCATTGGATTATATGGATAAATTGGATGTTATAATACCTTGAATAGGTATATACTATTCAAAATTTCTTATCACCTTGTGAAAATGTCTAAATCCCTAACTTTTCACTCTCACACTATCTTTCTTCATGTATTGTAGTACACATGCCTAAATGTAATGTCAGTAGACCTTATGACTGAGTTCATGAGAGATATCCTACTATGAATTATTATTTTTAACCCTATGTCTAAATTTTCAAGTTCTCATGTAATTTCCTATCAATTCAAAATTCAACTTCATCATTTTGATTCACATCCATCTTCTTGACCTTGGAGACAACTTGAGCTCAGTTAGGATGATTTGTAGGTGTTCATTTGGAGTTCTTAAACTTGAATGTATAAGGTGATTTTTCATCCTAAACTTGAACCCTATATAATTAAAGGATACCTTATCAATTTTAGGATAACATGTAACTATCTCTACAAGAGATAAATATCTAGGTTTGAAAGGGCTAGCTCCCTTGATTTATCTTCCAGGATCACACTACTCTAGACTAATAACTATTAGGGGTGAAAAGGGAATAATGAGACATAAAATAAACTTATGTTAATGAGGTGATACACTAATATAAATCCACACAACACACTTACTTTTTCACTTAATAAATAAGACAACTCAAAATTGAATTCTACTCGATGTCCTTCTAGAATAAGTATTTATCATAGAGGTAGATTATTATACCTATCTAGAGGTGGGTGAAAATAAGGTCAAATAAAAGACACTAATAGTCCCTCTCACACTTAAATATGCACTTAAAAAAATAATACACTTTATTAGACCTATTATAATATATTTCACTCACACAAACATTCAAGAGTAGAAATAAAAGCAAGGAGAGCATATTCATCACTTGTCAACCACATAAACCACTTAACACACTTAAACAAGAGATAGCAAAGAATGAATCAAATTAATAACAACTTTATTTAAAGGCAAATGAGGTGTTAAAAACTAATATGGATTCACCATACCAATTTTTAATCCATTACAAATCCAAAAAGGCTTGAATATATAGACATAAGAGAAGAGAGAGAAGTGGTGAAGATGAAAGGTCAGAAAAACAAGTGTCAAACTATGAGATATAGTTATAATGACATGGAATGAAGTGGAAAATATGTTAAGAAGATATCATGAACATGCGTGTAGAGGATATAAGACAATTTTTTATAACATATTTTTCCTTTGGTCTATTAAATAGACCTAAAAATATTTCAAGTCACCTTTCTCACTATCTCACGAGGTAGTCATAATGTCTTCTCACTGTGTGTTGTAAAAAAGTTCACTAGGTTGGATTTTATGCTTCATCATGCACTTAACTATCGAAATAATTTAGTTCTAGAATTTATGGATCTAGGTAAAAGTATAGTAGGGTTTGGCACATAACATTTAATCACACTATGGCACTGGCATTAGTTTCACATAAGGCACAAACCTTGTGCACTCAACTAAAGTGTAATAGCAAAGGGACCAAGCCCACATTGGGTTAGTTGCAACATGGAAAAACTTGGGGTTCAAAAGGACTGAGTCATGGGTAATATGTATTTAGGTACCTTATCATTTCTATGTTATTTATGGGAAGTTCATTAGGTGTAATCCTTCTTGAGGATATAGGTCCTAAGGTGTAAGTCCATAACTAGCTAGGTAGGGTTCTTATGGTGTAAACTAGGAGAATGATTAGTATAGGGTCATTTTATTGCTTAAACAAGTCTTGGGGATGGCTTGGGTTTAATGGCTCATCCTTCAAGGTAGTGATCTAAGCATATGTCTTAGAGTCTCAGTGTATTTTAGTTCCCATACTTAGTCTATTTTAGGTAGACCAAAGTCACATATGGTATAAGGATGTCATTAGTGACTAGGTTTTTACCTCCATATTACAATACTCTCAAGTTAATAACTATAGAATTGTTAATGTAAAGCTAAGACAAAACATGACTATACACTATCTATATTGAAAGAATGAACACATCATTCCTTCAATCACATTTTTCCTTTATTATATAGTTTAGCATACAAGTTTGAGATATACATAGAGCATTGCTATTTATTATAGATACTCATGCCCAGGGGCTTGTAGGAGAGCTTGGCATATACATAATAAGGACTAATATATCTTATGAAAAATGAAAATAATTAGGTTGGATCTCTATTTTTCTAGAGCTTCTCTACCTTAGTTTCCTCTCCTTTATCTTCAAATTCAAGCCTTATTTTATAGGTACTAGGTGTCTCCTACCAAGGCGGATGGGCATGTGATAAGAGATGAGATATAATGAGTGTGTTATCTATACTACACTACCTAAGTTGTATGAACACATGTTGTATTCTAAACTATCACTTAGGGGTCACTTTCTCACCTGTTCCACTCTTCCAACATCTATTCTTCATGAGCCTCCATGTACAAGTTTTGGCAGAGATGTCCCCAAAAATTTTGTGTCATGCAACCACCTACCAGCTTGCACAATATCCTTAGGGATTCCTCTCGCTATCACCAAAATGTAAAAAAGGGAAAAACCACTAAAAAATTTGCCTCATGCCAAGATAGGTCTAGTTGGCATGTTCCACATAATTACCACAAAATGGGGCCCAACATTACCCCTTAAAAAATTGGTAGTCCACCCTGGACTAATATTTTAACACCTTAGGTCTACAAAACTTAGGTACACCCTACTCTAAGTATTTCTTAAAATTTTTGAAACCTTGGATAGTTCCACTAATTTAATCAATGGTGCCATCTACTTATGTGGATGCTGCCTTGAGAGTAAGCATGTTCATGCTTTTTAGCACTTTCTTAAAGGCTTCAAGCCTTTCTTTTCTACACTTCACCCCACCATCCAAGATCTCCCCTTACTCACTGGCCTTTATCTAAAAGGTGTAGAATATTTCCTCCGAGTCCTATTCTTACATCTTCAATTGGACACTTAATGAGTTGACCTTAGCCATTACTTAAATGCACTTAGTCTTACTTACCATGAAGGAGTATTCAAATAAAGTATCCTTTTCATCCTTTACATTCTTAATGCATGCATGAATGACTATTACTTGGTTAGTAAAGTTGCAGAATATAGCATCCACTTCCTCCAAAACCTCTTTAATTCTAACAAAGAGGTCTTTAACCATGTCCAAATTTCTATTCAAGTCCTTCCTTAGGGCCTCACAAGGGTCTTGTTACTCCTTAAGCGCTAGCCTTATTGTAGGGAGCATTTGCTCCACTAACATGCAAAATTGGTCAACTTCACTTTTATTTAAGGTATCCACACCATCCAAGAGGGATTGCTCCACCTTTTTCATGCACTCAACTAACCCCTTTATCTTGATCTTGGTTTCTTTAAGATCTTTCCCATATTTTTTCTACCTTCTTCTAGCTATATTCACAAGCATCACTAATGATGCTCTTGCATGCTACTAAAGAGGCCATATTTATCGGATCATTGGCCAATAATACTAGGTTCATATCATGAGAATTAAGGAGTTGGAATTCATTCCCTTATTCTAGATTCTTGGTTCTATGGATCACTTTGGTTCGAACCTCAAATTCAGGATCGTCCATGTAGTAATCTAGTAGCCAAGAAAGCCTAGTGGCATGTTAGGGTTATGGTAGTCATTGGGGGAATGAACTCCATCATGTAGAAGTCCTCATCCTCCTTAAATTCCTATTGTGCCCTTTCCTTATTTCTCATTTCATACTCTTCATCTTTTCCCAACTCCTCTTCCTCACTAGCACTGGTGCTCATGCTAGTGCCTTCTTTGACTTTTTCTTCTTCTTCCTCTTCTTCTCCGTCTTCTTCTTCTTCTTCTTCTTCTTATTTTCTTTCTTTAGTGCTATCCTCACTATGATGTTCTTCCTATAGGGGTTATTTTTTTGAATTTTCCCCTTCATCCATTTTTTTATCATAGTGTCTCTATGGTGTGAACTTGTGTTATGCCATCTTTCTCTTCTTCTCACCCTAATAGGGCCTCTGCCTCCTTCTCTATTTACTTTTCCAAGTCACTATTATTTCATTATTTATCTCTAGGTGCCCCTTTGGAACTAGGGTATGTCTATTGTGTAGCCTCTCTTATTGTAATAGTGGGGGTGTTTGGCATATTTTCTAGCATTTTCTCTTTACTTGGTCCCAAGCTTGTGGCAACCTTCTTCTCTTGTCTCTCTTTCAATATCCTAACCCTTTTTGTCTAGGTTACTTCTTCCTCCCTTTTCATTTTCCTCACCTTCTCTTCCTTCACCTTTATTTCTACCTCTTCCTTCTTGGTCATTTATTTTTAAGCCTTCTTTTGTGTGGCTTGCACCTTACACATGTTTTCTCTAGCCTTTATCTCCTCAGCCTCTTGTCAGTTGATCTCAAATTGGGACATGCCCTTTGCTTTCAGTTCCTCATGATTATGGTGTAATTTTAGTGCCATGTCAATATGTCCCTGATCAAGTCTCATGTCATTCCACTTCAATTTTATTTATTATGCTACTAATGTGCCTAAATAAGTTTCCTCTTCAATCTCTCTTCTTGTCTCTCCTTCCATTCCTCCTTTAATTTACACCTTGTGTTCCTTCTCATACCATTACTTTTTATCTTCCACCATTTAAATGACTTCTTTTAGTACACCTACCTTAGTCATTTATTCTTTTTACTCTCTTAGCTCCTACACCCTCTATATTTTATCTTCATTAAAGCCAAGTTTCCTCAATCTCCTTCTTTGATTCTCAAACTTAGTATGAGGTGGTGGGGAGGGGGTCCCTTTACTTCATGATGATTCCACATCCTTAGGCTTGATGTATGTGCCCATCACACCTTCTTCTTCCTCTAACTCCTCCTCTAGCTCCTCTTTTACATCAGAGAGAACTATCTTGGTCACTAAAATATGAACTTTCCCCTTCTTCTTCCTTGCATTGGGGTAGGTCTTTGACACAAACTTTATGTATTTCTTAAAAGAGATTGAGGAGTATGCCTCTTTTTTAATGGTGATTTTGAGTTTTAGGTGCTCATCTCCCTCTGTTAAATTTTTCCCTCTCTTCTTTTGGGGAGAATTTTTCCTCTCAATAGGGGTCGGGGTTCCTTCCTCCCTGATCTAGACTAGGGGGTCTCTTACCTACTTAGTGTTAGACCTAACACTGGAATCCTTCTTCTATGGATTCATCTCATAGTAGAGTTTATGGATGAAGCTAATGATGGTGACCTCTTGGATGGGATCGATGTCCATTCAATCTGAGGCATCTTCTTCATCTTCTATCTCTCTTCCATTCACATGGGGAAACTTTCACCTTAACCTTCACCATTCCACATCTAGTTCCTTAACTAGGATGTGCATCTATTACACATTTAAGATCTGATGCAACACATCTCTAAAGTATTCTATTGAGAAGGTGAAGTGGAGCTTCAACCATCTTGACCTATTTCTATCCTTTAGAACCAAGCACATGACACAATGGTGATGCATTATGGTAAATACTATCATCACAAACATACTTTTAGGGAGCCCCTAGGGGATCTACTATTCTAGTCTAAAGGATTCAATATACTAATCATACTAGTGCATTATGCATATTTTGTATTTAGTGATGAAAGTGGTGGGGTAGGTGTAATCCTTATACTTATATGTAGGGGATTAATGGTTTTTTATGAATACCTATAGGTTGTCTTCACTCTCATTTAGGATCCCGATTTCCTCCATCATGATCAAGATGAGGATGGACCCCCACCTAAAGGTCCCCTTGGTGCTATGGAACTCTATCATGTTCTTGACTAATTCCTCCACAATGAACTTGGTGATATTTAATTAGACTTATTATTTCATGTGATATGCCATGTAGAGATACACATTTAACACATCTATCCACTAGTTGATTGAACACAACTTGGATCTTACGAGGTGCACCACCATGCTCGTGCTAAGGTCCTCATACTTAGTGATTAGGAATGTAAAACCCCCTTAAAGTAATTAATAAAATTCATGATGTGCTCTACGTCCTTGACATCATCCATCACGTAATGAATGTCCTATTTTACATTTATTAGCTTGGTTATCTTCTTGATTAGCTATGATGAGATCATGCACCATTCTACAAAGTAGAATCGATCCTCATGGATATACGAGAGTAATAACTAAACAAGATCCTTTGGTTTTTTGAAGTATGGAAACTCATTTAGTTTAGTTTCTTTGAAATCCTTTAACTTGTCTGGAATTAAGACATCACACAAAGCATCTCCTTCTAGCATTTTACACCCTGTGTCCACTATCCAATCCTAGCCCAAGTCTTAAAAGTGACTCAATGCCTGATGGTTATAATATTTAAGCTAGTAGTTATGCAAAAAAGAGATATAACTTTCCCCCACCTAAAAATCTAGGGGAAACTTTATATACTAAGAGGACATCTTGGTTAGTACTTTGGTATCAATATCCATGATGTTAACTACCTTTATCTATTATGCCTTGGTTTTAGTGGCCATCACTTATTTTATAATACTAACCGTCTTAGGCTCCTATTATACCTATATGAAGCTTAACATCTTTCATTTCTTCACCATCCTAAATTTACTTGTGTTGAATCTAGGTAGATGTGGCTTGCCAAAACCTCTAATCATATTTAGTGCTTCTATAGTAATGATATCTTCATATGTATGTTCAGCTCCAAGATTTTTTGGCCATTAATGGTAGCCTAGGTGATATATTCCTACTTCAACTCAAATATCTAAACAAATTTTTTTTTTCAACCCTTCACATTGGCTTTGATGTGAACACACTCCTTCACAATGTGATTCCATTCACTCTAGGTGCCTAACTTAGTTGAATTGTCATTGTGACATACTTATCTCTCTTCAAATATCTAGTTTATTTCTAGGTTTTCACCAAGTATTATATTTATCTTAAACTTTGTAAACTAAATAAGTCTATCGTTTAACATTTTATACCCTTCACTTGTCAACTATCATTATTAATGTAGGCATAATGGCATAAACACCTAAATCTCTTGGAAATAATAAAAATATATGAAAATTTTCAAAATCTCATGTCCTTTATGCATTAAATTTATATCTTTGTGTTGGTACCACCACTTTATTAAATGCTCTTAATGGATTGTTTAGTGAAGTGATGTATGGTTCAAATGGTCACTTCTCACTCAATTTCTAGGTGGATACTAGCTATCTCAAATGACTTCCTTTTGTGCATGTATCCTTAGATGGCCTTTGTCTTCTTTGTGAAAAATTGGGCATAACATCTCACATGCACATGATTCAGCCTCCTTGGTTTCACATTTTCTAGATCCACTCTTATTTCAAGCACACTTCTTTACTTTCATCAATTTCTTGCCCATCATCTTGCCTTGGCCTATCCTACCCCATATAAATTCCTTGTGCTACCCCTCAAGAGATTTATCTCTCTTAAAATTCTCTTATGAACTTTTGGAGTGTACATCTTCACTATCTACCTTGTACTTAACCAAGTTGAGCATCTTCACTTTTTGTCTTATTCTCAACTATGTTGAGCATCTTCACTTTTTTCCTTCTAAGGTCTCTAGTGCTAGATCAATTGATGCACATTTTTGTAGTTATATAACAATAGTTCCACTAGAGTGGTTCATTCTTAGGCCTTTAAGTTCACTACACTATTTTATTTGCAAATATGGATCTTGTGTGATCTCAAACTATCTAATGAACATCATGCACCCATAACTTAGGTGTCTAGCTTTATGTACTTAGAGGGCACAAGTTCTCAACTCACCTGATTAGAATTATGCATGAAGTGATAACACATAATTTATTGTAGTAGTTGTGCACCACTCACTACCTTTATACTCTATATAGGGAACAAAACAAAATAAAAGAATGGTCTAACTTACACAAAATGGTCTCCTAGTTAGCTTACTAATTACTAATTTATGACCAAAAAGTTAGTGTTTCCATGGTGTGAATGCTACCCTACTATCGATATGGAATCAATAGGTTTTAATTTAAATTCCAAAGGAACATTTTACCAAACAACATGTGAATCTATCACACACCTATCTCCAAGATGTGATGGATGATGTAGGGGCCTATCCATCATATTTACAACTTCCCTGGGTACTTGAAGTACTTGGAATCATAGAGTAACACCAATGCTCCTTCAGTAATCTCTTTATGCTTGATTTGCTTATCATTCTAGTGCTTCTATTGTGCCTTCTCAATTTACTAACTCCATTTAGCTTGGGCATGCTTCTCATCCAAACACTCTAAGTCTTCCAACCTTATGCTTAAAGATTATTGGTCATCTAAGTGACCAATTCATGCAATACATAAGGAGGACACCATGAATTCTATGGGAAAATTTCTCTATCACTAGACACCAATTGAAATGGTGTGGACTTATTTAGGAACTTTTATGTCATGCAATATGGACAAAGTACTACTAAAACATGATCATCCCAATCCTTGTGACCTACATCACATATATTTGTCAAGCATGTTCCTCAAATATTGTTGAAGGATTTTTCCATGCCACTAGCCTGGGATAATATGTTGTGGTATTATGATACACCACCATGTATTGAACCAAAAGGATGTGCATTATTTCATTGATGAAATGAGTGCCCTGATCACTAGTCAAACTTAATGGGCACCCATACAAGCTTATGATGTTTTCCCATATACAACATGCAACCATCATGGTTGTATAATATTTAGTTAGCATGGCTTCATCCCACTTGCTAAAATAGTTAGTGGCCACTAAAATTTATCTTGTACTTATGCATCATGATACAAGGTGATTGTCCCAACAAAGTCAATGGCCCATTTTTTGAATGGTTCTTTGGAAAGAATGGGAATGAGAGGTATCTCATCTTGATGGTCAAGTTTTTTAGTATGCTAGCATATGTCACATTCCTTAGCATAATAATTTACATATTTAAATAGGCTTGGCCACCACAAGCCTAAATATAATACCTTGCATGTCATTACATATCAAATGTAATGGCCTCATGTGATCCCTTCATGCACTTCCTATAGGATGGAGTCTCATTTGTGTTCTAAAACACACTGGTGTAAAACTTCATCCTTAGTTTGTATAACTCCCTCTTAATGAGTTTGAAAGGGTGGTGTGGACCATAATTTATTTTTTCTCCTTAGTCAACAAGGTCTAAGGTACAAGCCCAGATGTTAGGAAAGTAGTAATCTCTAATAATCTTCAGGGATGTGCTGGACTCGATATAGCTATATGTTCAACATGTCATCCTCAATTGGCACTACTACATCACCATAACTGATGAAAGATAAATGATCTAGCCCCAAGTTTTGCTTTTTAAGTTTAACCATAATGGGGAATTAGAATTTTTGGAAGAGAATAATCCATCTGCATATGTGCCCATGTAAAATAGGCTTGTTCTTGAGGTACTTATGCACATCATGATCTTGGAAAATGATGAATGGGGTTACCAATAGGTATTTCATAAATTTTCATAACTCATATACCATTACTAATGCCTTGTGCTTGGTGGTGGTGTAATTTTGCTCTACATGTGTCAGTTTCCTACTTACAAAGGAGATGGGTGGTCCATCTTGCCTTCACCTAGTTACACCAATATGGAACCAATGGAAGAACTTGAAGCATCGATGTTGACATGGAAAGGTGTAGTCAAGTCTAGAAATTATAAAATTAACATGCTATCTAACTTCAAATTTAGTGTTTTAAAGGCCTCCTCTTACACGTCACCTTAGTAGAATGGGTTATCCTTGTGCAAGAGGTCCTCTAGAGGTGATGTGATCCTGGCATAGCTCTGAATGAACTTATTATAATAGACAAAATGGCATATAAAGGAAAAAACATCCTTCTACATTGAGGGAGTCTAAAGCTAGATTATGATTGCTATCTTTGTCAGATCAACAAGCAAATCATCCTTGTAGATGATGTGCTCAAGAAATTTCCCAAATGAAGTTGTGAAAATTCACTTCTTTAGATTTAAAGAGATATAGATCTACCTACACCTCTCAAACATGGGAAATAAATTATCATAGTATTCTTTTACAAGACCATACATAATTTAGTCATTGAGATATACTTGGAGTAACTTATGGATAAAGTCCTTGAAAGCAATGATTATTAGTCTAGAGAATACAATTAGTTCATTATTGAGTCCAAAGGGCATCACATTGTAAGTGAAAAAACCCCATTCAATCACAAAGTCTATTTTGGGCTTATTTTCATTGATCTACACCTAATGATAACCTACAAATCCATTAGTGAAAGTAGAGATTTCACAACCTGTGACTCCATCTAAGACCTCATTAATAAATGGGTTTAGGAATAGATCATTGATGCAAGTGGTGGTTAACATCCTATAATTGATGTAGATATATATTCACCCATTCTTATTGATGCTGATGACCATTAGGCTCACCCATTTAGATTCTTATACTAGGTATATGGTATCAACCACTAGCATTCTATCAATCTCAATTTTTACATTTACATAGATAATAGGATTCATTGGATATGGATGATTCATGACTAGACTCATGTCATCCACCAAATTTATGCTCATTTTGACAAGGGATGGGTGAGTTCCCTTCATATCCTAGTAACTATGTAGGTACAAGTCTTGAAATTCCTTTAAGAGGTCTACAATTCACACCATCTTTGCTTCAGACCATTAAGTGCCTATAGTGGCATGGATGTCTACTTTAGTGGTCTTGAGTGGCATGATAGGGTTCATTTCTCTCTTAATGATAATCCTGAACTTTCCTTGTCCTTTTAGTTGTTTCAATTCAAAGATGCATCATATCATCTTCATCTAGGGAAATAGTATCCATAAGGCACAAGTTTTTGCATTACTATTAAAAAGAGCACCATATCCTTAAATAATGTTAGGAGTTCTAGTCATTTCTCCCCAATAATTTCCATAAGGTGATCTTCTAAGATGGTAGTGTCCTTAAACACTACCCTTGGATGACTTATAGTGGCTCTAGTATCTCTAAGTTCTACGAGGAAAAAGAGAAGGCGTGCATGAACCTCTCATTGATTATTTACAAATTTATTATCTTGTAGCACATCTCATTAACAATGTACCATGCTCACACCTATGTTTTCAAGGTCTTGAAAAAGGCATGCACCCATAGGACTTTTGGCATATTCTCACTATAGATAATCCAATTTTCTTCACACAAACTCACATGTGTGATTGGATTTGAATATTCTAAGTAGGTGGGTGTGTCCAAGTCTTCATTAATTTTTCAAAACCTAATGCATATGGCTACCTTTACATCTAGCCAATTTGGCAAGTTAGGTCTTTTCACTTCCCACCAATGAGTAGCAGTGCACTTCAAGGTATGCATTAGTGCACCCACTTGATCTACCTCCTTAGGGATGCAAGCTTCAATATCATAAACATAAATTTGTACAAAATAGATCCCTTCATACTTTGGGATCACTGTAAGATTCACTTTACTTAGTTGGAACACCATTTTCTCCATTTTTTGGGCATAAAGAACCCATTTATTCTTAGGGTGCTCAATCCTAACCAGCCCTATCTTGGTTGGCCTAGGTACAACTCATGTACTAGGTGGTACCTTCAACTAGTGACCTTATATGCCTATTTGACCCATTGCTCACAAGCTACATCAGCTGTATTAGAGGATAATTATCCATCATTCCATTTGAGCATGCCTTGGTCATTAGGGTTGACATTCTTGGTGACCTGTATCATGATATTATAAATGTGGTTGATCTCATCCTTGAGATCAATGATTTATACATATGGAGGCCCTTGATCACTTGATACATGGATTACCACCCTTTTTTTGTCATTCTCAAAAATCATGTAATGCTTCTTAAAGCACATGTTTGCATTATTAAAATGTCACCATGGTCTTCCCAAGAGTACTAAATAGTTATCTTGTTCTACCAATTGGATGACCTCAAAGTTGAGTTGAAACTTGGTACCTATGATATATAAAATGGAACCCTTCAAGATCCTGATAGGTTACTCTTGAGTTTTGTTAGCCATGAACAATATGTGAGGTGAAATCCTTAATGGTAGCTTCCCCATATTTTCCTAGGTGGTTTGGGTCAAGATATTGACATCTATGCCTATATCAACTAGTACTTCATAAATTTACCATCCATTGATGGTGTCATCAATAAATATATCTTAGTCATACGTATCTTTATAAGTATGTCTTACTTCACATTCCCACTCCATATGTGGTGTAGCAACCTCAATCATTAGAGGCATAGCCTCTACTTCTAGTTTCTTCGCTATTTGTTTTAATAGTATATCTTTCAATAGGGGTAGTATTACTTTGATTTGTAGGAAGAATAGGATTTAAATCAACTCCTATACTTCTTCCTCCTTGTTATCTTATCTTTTACATGACACGGTGGCTTATGACTCTAGATATCTAGTAAACTAGATTTCCCCATGAAAATTGTATATCACACTCAAGGCTTATTGGAGGATGTCCTTATATCATGTAAGTTTAGGATAGGGTACATATTTTAGATTGAGCTACATTATGCAATCAATGTAGCTTAACTCTCCATACTCCAAGCATAGTTATTTTGTTGGTGCAATAGGAGGTTGAGTGGCAAAACCACTTCAGGTCATGGCCTACACCTTATGTGGCTCCTTATGAGTCTATTGTGGCTTGGGAACCCACCTTTATTATTTAGACTTGTACCTTACCATTGTTACACCCTAGTCTGTGTTAGGTTGACCTTGAGTCAAATTTTTGTATAATTCTAGGAATTCCTCAACTACATATGGTCCTTGACAATACCTACATGTTGGGTGCATGGGATAGTCATACTAATAATTCTCAATAAACCC
The DNA here is from genome assembly GCA_037957365.1 of Torreya grandis. Lineage (NCBI taxonomy): Eukaryota > Viridiplantae > Streptophyta > Pinopsida > Cupressales > Taxaceae > Torreya > Torreya grandis. The sequence goes on from JARHVA010005723.1 coordinate 497,182, forward strand.
ACACTTTTAACACAATTGTGGTGGGAATATTCCTCCACCATGTCCTCCTCCTCACCTGTACATGCCTTTTTAGTTCCCATAACCCATATTTTATTGGCCATAGCCTTCAATTCCATGACCTACCTGATCACTAACTAATGTTATCACCTGCTTCGTTCCTCTTTCAATGTTTTGGAACATCTAATCAATTATTCAGTAGTTTACTATTGAGTACATATAGGCATCACACATTTTATAGTAAATGGTGGTATTCACTTGACTGGCATGCTATAGTAGAGGGTAGTTTTAAGAGTCATTTGTTTCATAACAAACCTAACAATTGAGAAGTAGGGTGCAAACATTTCTTCACAAGTAATTATTCTTATTATGCCCTTCCATCTCATAGTTGATGCATCATAACATGTTATAAGTGTCATGCATCAAACCAATAGTTATATTTTATAGCTAGGAGTCCATTTACATGATATAAACATCCATTAATGGACTAATCCCATTATTGAAGTTGCCCACTACCTTAGCCTAGAGTGTAGCATCAAGCACTTTGTAGGGGTCCATGAAGGTCTTTATGGATAGTGTTATTCTAAATGTTACTAACAAGCCTCTAGAAAACCATTGTATGTCTTGGGAGGGGTGCATATCATATGTAAGATAAAAGAGTAGAGTTTTAAACCACGTTTCGTACATGCACATGCTCTCAAAAAACCCTTGGCTAATTTCCTTAAGTACCATAATGCTCTATTGCTCAAATTTAGGGATATCAAATTCTTTCAAGAAGGCTTCCAATAACACATTATAGTCAACCATAGTCTAGTTTAGATCAAAATTTTAATACTAAATATGGGTATGATCTAGTAGGGTGTTCTCAAACTAGGTTGCCTTACACTCAGGTTCAGTGATGCCTTAAGTGTGTACAAAATTATATACACATGATCCACAAAATTATATACACCACAATACTCAGGCAAGTACATTACCATCTCATAGTAGGTTTGTTGAGGGGGTCATACTTGATTCTGAGGCACCTATCCCCCTTGTGTCTATGTTGGAGGTAGCCCTCCAACAATTCTAATTATAGGTTAGGGAATTGATCCTAACATTGTTGATTTCATTATCAAACTTATCTATGTAGTACCACTCATTTGTGGCATCATACCACTTCCTACAATTTGTTTCTTAGTTGCAATAGTAGACATTCTTTGCATAAGAATTCTTGTGCCTATGTTAGTTCATAGTTCCTAGAATGGTGCTTGCTAAATTCATTATAACCTCACTCAGTTCCTCATAGGGAATTACTTGATCAATCACAAAATCTTGATCAAAATCTTGAATCTTATCAAAGTTGATGTTGATAATAGGTTAAGTTACCATTATTCTATCTTCTAATGGGGAATGCAATGCATGAGCTTATGTTTTAAGTTTAAAAGGGGTAGGCTCTTCTAGTGTGTTCTCTAGTGCCACCAATTTTAGGAACCCACTACATCTTACACCCAATGATTGAGTCTAGTTTCTTGCTTCTTGATCTCTTTGTGCTACTACAATTCAAGGGATCCTTCTCCATGACCTTCCTACTCACTACAAATCCTCTTAGTAGTTATAGGTTCTATATCTTCCATCATCTTATGATTTTTCTTATTATAGTTCAACCTCTAGAGATCTTAAGTGTTAGGTTTCTATTCCTCCTCCATCACACCTTAAACTTCTCCTTCTCATATTGTATGCTTTCTCATATGTACAAATATTTTAGCCTTCCATTCTTATAGTTTTTACATTATAATCTATCAAAAGCCTATTCAATTTGGTGCCAATACATTTTATGAATGCCCATTTGTTCATGAATAAACTTGTACTCTACTTATTCCAAGCATGAGAAGGTTGACATTGTAAACTTCAACATGTAGTTGTTCAATGCACCACTCCACCACTTGTCTATAACATGCATCCAAACTTCATCCAAGCTCTCTAACCTCTTTTTGAAATTTGTAGTCCACTTAATGTGTTAGTTGTAGCTTCACCTTCTAGTATTAGTGTAGGTAAATATCCACTAGTATACATGCTTAGGTAATTGAAAAAATAACACCTCATATAGAGCATCATATAGGTTAGCTTGCACCCATTATCCTGGTTCTTATCCTTTAAATGTGGGATGATTTTTCATAAAACTATCTTCCAATTGCTCTATCCAACACTAAATGTTATTGAGTGATAGTTGAAACATCACTCTATTTTACCATTTTAGAAAAAAAATTAAACATGGGTCCCAACAATAAAACCAAAATGTTATAGAAAAGTTCACTAGGTTGGCTTTTACACTTAGTCATGCACTTAGATATCAAATCAAGTCATTTATAGACTTGATAAATCTAGGCATGAGCATAGTAAGGTCTGGTACACAACATTTAATCATGATATGGTGCTGGCATCAATTTCACATAAGGTATAAGCCTTGTATGCTCACCTGAAGTGCAACAATGAAAGGGACTAGGCCCACATTGGGATAATTACAACATGGTACAATTTGGAGTTCAAAGTGACTAAGTCATGAGAATGATGGGATTAGGTGTCCTATCAGTGATAGTTAATTCAAGGGATGATCATTAGGTATAATCCTTCTCAAGGACATAGGTCTTAAGGTACAAGTCCATAATTGGCTATGTAGGGTTCTTAGTGGTATAAGCAGGAATAATGGTTAGTTAGGGTCATTTGATTGATTAAACAAGTCATGGGGATGGATTGGGTTCAATGGCTTATCTTTTAAGGTATAACTCTAGGAATGGTACTTAGAGTCTCAACACATTTTGGTTCCCACACTTAGTCTATTTTAGGTAGATTAAAGTCACTTGATGACACAAGGATGGCATTAGTTACTAGGTTTGGACATCCATATTACAATACTCCTAACGAAAGAAATATAACATTGTTAATATAAATATAAGGCATAACATGACTATATGAAATCTATATTGCAAGAATCAACACATCATTCCTTCAATCACATTATTTATTTATTATATAGTTGAGCATATAAGTTCAAAATATAAACAAAGCATTATTATTTCCTATCACTACTCATGTCAAGGGGCTCATAGGCAAGCTTGGGATAACATATGAATGACTCATATATTTTATGTAAAATTCAAATAATTATATTGGATCTCTATTTTTCCAAATCTTTGTTACCTTGGTTTCTTCTCTTTGATCATCAAATGCAAGCCTTCTTTTATAGGCTATTAGGTGTGTCCTGCCAAGGTAGATGGGTGCATGCCAAGATATGAGTTGTCACAAATTTGTCAACTCCACTACATATCCCTTGTTATATGAGTGCATGCTATATGCTGACCTATTACTTAGGGGTCACTTTCTCACTTTCTCCACTCTTGTGACATCCATACTTCATGAGCCACCACATATAAGTTCTAGCACGGATGTCCCATAAACATCAGTGCTATAAAAATACTTGCTAGCTAGCATGGAATGATCAAGGAATCCTCTAGTTGGTACAAAAATTTAAAAAGGGGAGCAACCACTCTAATGGTTTCGTTATATTAAGATAGGTCTAGTTGGCACAATCCACATAATTACCATGAAAGGGGGCCGAATGCTTTGTTGTTTAAGACTACCTCTGATGAATGATCTATTATAATTATATTTATGCATAACCAAGGTGAGAAATGAGTTTTAGGACACAATAAAAGTATCTTAAGACCTCCCACAATGGTTTTCACTTATTCATTCTCCTATGCACTTATAAAATAGATCAAATCCTATAAGAAACTATGTATTATACCTATTTGTATAAGTGATAGTACAACAAAAGTGGATATCAAGGAGCTTTAGGGAGTTATATAAATCTCCTAATTAATTTCATGGTGATTTTAATCCTCTTGTATGCATCTCAATTTATTTATTCTCCATTGGGTTTAAACCAAGGTTTTAAGAGGTTTAGACTGTTAATAATTATTCATAAAATCTTGATGTCCAACCTTAGAACTAATTTCACAAATTTTGAGTACATTACCCATTTTGACTCTACCCAAATTTTTGAGGTATCATACACATGGTATATATAGATGTGAGAAAAAAATTTGGCCTCTTGAGCTTCTTCTTGCATTATGAGTAAGATTGATAGGAATTAAGGCTAAATTAACAAATTTTGTGATCGTATCTATAAATAAATGGATCTAATACATCCTAATATTTCCACTGAATTTCCTCTAAATATTTTTAAATTTCTCATGGTCATATGAATTAGTCTAGGTACCTATAGGGCTTAGGCCTAGTTCTAGGCCTAATAGGCCTTGTTATGTCTTTTATGCATATAGTCACATTTATAGGTTATAATGTATATAAGTGCCTTTTCAAAATTTATTCATATATAAACTAACATTTCACATATTTCAATGATTTTGTTAAGGATTTTACCTTCTTTCATATAACATTCATATGTTAGGTTTGCAGATTATACTACCTACAAAGTTCCCTCTATCTGATACAAAATAGAAGGAATATCTCATATTCACATATACAAAGTGGTACTATGGATAATTATTTTTAATAATATTTATACTATACACAATTTTTTAAAACTTTATCATGAATCTATAACCTTCAATCAACAAATTTCACAAGACTAGCTCTTTAGGCTTATGATTGTAGATAAAGTTGTAGATTAACTATAGGTTAAGGTTCAAGATCTAGTCCTTTCTCTATTTATCCTATCCCTAATATTCACATGGAATGTGATATATAATTTTTATGATGTTTTATCATATTCATTAAATCCTACACCATTTCATACCAAGTCAACTTGCATTTTTCATATGCCTAGACTAGTCTATAGATTACCTTCAACTATAGCTGTATATTCAGAATCCACACGGTTATTATAGGTGTTGATTATTATTTGAGTACAATATGGAATTATTATAGACAATTTTGATAATTTATAAAATAATATTATCCTTATTACCCTTTTTTAAATTGTAATCACACATTGGTCTAGATTGGTCTACCATATATACTAACTATGTCACCTATAGGTACTCATTTAGAGAATCAAGAATCCTATATGTGGACATTTTATTATTTGAAAACTATGATCCACTCCCTTGGTTCCATATTGAATTTATAATGGAAATTCCATATTTAATTCACTTGTTTCCTTCCATGACACCATGTGATCATTCTCACCATCAACACACCTAGGTTTACAAGTTATTCCAAATTCATGTAGGCTCAAATCAGACTATGTTTACTGAATGTCCAGAGTGGATACCTGACTAAGTGAAAATCCACTCTACCAAAATTATATCCATAAATAAAAACCATATTATTAATTCAATGCATTTCCTTTATGCCTATACCACTATCATGAAACAATTATACCTACTCAGACTTCATGAATCTTCACCAATAGATGCAACAATGTGAGGAAAGATCTCCTTTTCAGATAAATTAAGGTAATTATTATTATTTAAACCTAATTAATATATATTTAGGTATTTTTTTGTATAATTTACTCACCATTCATTTATTTTCCTCCTTTATATTCTCAAACTTCCTTGACAATCTCAACTAGATTTTAAACATCTCCAAAATCATTTCATTACAACTTAGGGATCTATGATGTTTGTTTTAGACCACTATAGTTTTCATGAAGGATTAGTAAATGTATATGAAATTTAAAATTTAGAATATCTCTCTTAACATTTTTCATGATGTCTAACCATTTCAACCCTATATGAAACAAATCTCTTATACTACATCATCAAATTTGAACATCTCTCAATACCTTCTATCATTCTGCCTCCATGATTACACAGTTATAGTTTTGATCACTATCTTTTGGTATGTTAGTTATAAATTAAAACTTAATTATTTTAAATATTGGGATGTCCATTATTTATTTGAAACTTTTTTAAACCATTACCATGGTATAAGGTGAAGTAAAGTAAGTGCATTACCTTTGATATAAATCCACTATGAAAGGATAAAACACTGCAACTAAATAAACACCATTTTGTAGACAATGAATGCTCCTTTCAAGTAAAATGAGATATTAATAACTATATATCTATGTTAACACATGAGAAATAATATTAAAATATCATGGGAAAGAATTAAATTCTCTTAGAGATAATTTTGACTACTTGGAAGAATCAGATAACTATAAACAAATAGGAAAATTGAAGGTGAAAGGGTTATGCAGGTAGATTCAAATCACTAGAACTATTAAGGATATTTCATATATAATAGTATACCAAACTAAAAATTATTTCCCTATAAAATAATTCCATAAAGGATACTAATTTAGACCAAAATTATTCATTCAAACTCTCATCCTACTATCTATACTGATTGAAAATCGATTGACCTGTTTGACCTTACAAGGAAAGTGAGGAGATAAATAGACAAGTTTTTTTATTTTTAGACATATTTAAGCTTATAAATATTTAAAATAAATTATAGGAATATTAAGGTACCCCCATGAATCCTCAAATGTTCTATCTAGATAGTATTTATCTATACAATTGCCCTGTAACTTCTTATTTTGTAATGATCTCGTTATTTCCACATTGAAACTGCATCTTTTTTAGTTTAAAACTATTTACTAACATAATATAAATCCTTATACATTTTATATTCTCTTGACACACCTATCCTAAGTTTAAAACTATACAAGTTACCTATAATGACCAAAAAGGTGACATAGATGATTGTTAATATCATGACATATTGACCAAGGTGTAAAACACATTAAGTGACCTTTATGACCATGTTATGAATTAGAAAGACCCTATATGAATTTTGAATATATATGGGTTGAATAAATTTGTCCAAGGGTTAAATTTGGTCAACATTTTTGGAATTCCGTAGTGGTATCAAGACTACTATACTAAAGACTAGTATCCATCTCATATCCATTGGGATATAGGGTCACTTACACACTTATATTAAGATTGACAAGCCTTTGAAAGGATACCAAAACACACCAAACAATAGGAAAAAAAACATAATAAAAAAGACACCAAAATAAACACACTTGTGTTCTCAAGAACACTTAGGAAAAACACAAACCAACATAGGCAAAGACACAAACCTATCCTATTATGTACAATACCTCAAAACACCTGAGGTGAATAACCTTATTCATTGATTCAAAAAAGGTAAAAGACAATGCCTCTTACATCACTACCATTCCAAGAAAATATATCCTCATATGGTGCATACATGTTAATGGAAACTTTCTTGTGGAGATATTTAAGCGACTTACCATATTTAGGTCTTCAAGTGACTAAAATTTTATCTTTTGAAGTTCTCAAGAACTCTCCACCTAGTCCTTAAAAAGTCCTTTTGTATTTGGTAACTTATTTAGACTTTGTCATGCTCACTTGACACTCTTAAATATGGTCATTGGAGATCATCACAACCGTCTAAACTTTAGTTACTTTGATCTAAGATATGTCTAATGTTTTAATTCAACATGACTATCTTCCTTATATTCATCAAACACCTCATGATTTTCCAAGGTTATTTATTTATTGATAGGGATCTCAAGCTCCTCCTTGTTCTTATTGGGAACACAACTCACCTTATCATCAAGTTTGAATTCTTTTTGAAGAATTGGAGACCTTATCAACTCCTCAAACTCTTGTACAATGACATTAAAATGTTGCCACATGTCATTTTCTTCTTTATGGTGTTCATTTTCAAGAATTCTCTCTTCTTTAGTAGGAATAATTGAGTGCTCACAAATACTATCATGTTTTTCCATAGTTGGGATACTTACATCATCTTCCATGTGTATAAGATATTTTCCCCATGAAAATTTCTCTAGAATGTTACCATGATCTGCCTCAAGGACTATATCACAATCCTCATGAAGTATGTAAGTTCTAAGACTGGTTTCTTCAAAACCACCTTGCTTAGCTCCCCACTCATACATATACAAATCAGATATACCATGAAGGAGAGTTATAGGTTCTTCATCACTAGGATGATAATATTATTGAACAAAATTTATATTAATTTTATAAGTCTAAGGCACCTAAGGTTCAACATGAAATATACAAAGAGGTTCAAACTTAATTTTCATTTTTACACCATATCTAGTTTTAAAACCCATATAGGACTAGTATGAAGTTAGATAACATCTAATTTTATTAGTGAAATCCATTGAAAAATAGAGTTAAAAATTATGAAGGACATCTACCACTAATACATCCTAATAAATATTAAAGTTAATATAAGCATGGAGAATCCATTGCAAACCTCTAATTATGTCAATGGTATTGGTAGCTGACCCATCTAATTGTAGCACTCCTTTGGCATGAGGCTCATACTTCAAATTTAGTTTCTTGGGTACTTGTTTGTTCATGACACAAGTACTAGATGCACTATTAATAAGACAATTATGTACCAAGGAATCTGTAATAATGATCTATAAATCAAATAGAGGAGGTTTGTCTACTTTTTCAACTTTGCTTGACTATCCTTCACCTGGATTCATGGTGTTTATAAAGGATGCTTCTTTTTGACTAGGTTGTTTGGTTGTCAAATTGAGTTTGGATAGATCCTCTTAAAGGAGGTCTACTTGTATAGGTATTTCCAATGTACCCCACATGGATAAATTCATATTATACCTCTTCATCTACTCTAAAATGTTAGTAAAAGGACCACTAAATTTTGCTTGTCCACTAGGAGGAATAGTGTTGATTACAAATTGATAATTATAAGGTATGGAAGCATTCCTAAAATTATAATCTCTTTGACTTACTTGTGCATTTGAAAGCACATTATACATACCTAGTCTTATACTTATTTAAAAATTAATTGGAGAACTGCTAGAATCCCCTTGAACTTCTTCAACTTCCTTAATTTTATTCCTTATGTTTGAAACTATAGAAATTATATCATTACTTGACTTCCCATGATGATTGACTAAACATGAGTCATTTTGATTCTAATTTTCCAATGTAGACCCCACATGAGCACCCTTATCATTAGTAACTCCTTCTTTTGGTACTTCATCTTGAGCCATAGCTATCATAGTTCCTAAATTTGCCATAAAGACTTGATTGAAGGACTCATTAAAACAGGGAGATGGATCATAAGATTGATCTAATGAAGGTTTAATTTTTTTTCTCTTGGGTAAGGTTATTTTGATAAGGCACTAGTGTCCTTGAGGTAGAAGCAGCATTGGGATTGTAACCACCATATGTCTTAGATTGGACCAGTTATCCTTGACCTTGGGAATTACCTTAGAAAGGAGGTTTATTGCCTTGATAATTAGGGTAGGACTAATTGATCTAATAGTTAATTTTGAAAGGATTAACTTGATATTATTCAATGATCCTATTTATACATAGGATCTCTTCCTCCATAACTCCCATCATTTCTACCTCATTAGGTTTGTTTCGTTGACTAGAGACATCATACTTGTCTTTAGGTGCAGGAATGAGAGAAATAAAAAGTGTAAGGGTTTGAAATTTAGGAAAAAGAAGCATGAGAAGTCTTGGTGAAATCTTCCCTACCTAGATAAAATAATTTTCTAGCCTAATAGACACCTGATAGGCATTAGGTAGAGTGCTACCTCTCATAGATTATATCTTCATTGAAATGTTACTGTCAATTACTTTAAGGTAGTAAAGGAAATCATGGTGAGTTGTTGGTCGTAATAAGATTGTAATACTATCCCATTTCTTCTAAAATCTCATGCTGAAGTCTTTAATGACTTCTTAAGGTTCTTTCTTATGGTGGTCAACTGCTCTATTAGTGAAAATTTGTCACTCTTGTCCTTAAATATTATTATCAATGCATCTCCTAACTCATCCCAAATTTTGATTCATTCAAGTTCCAATGTTCCATACCAGTCAAGAGATTTACCCTTAATATAGATATCCGCCAACCTAATTTCAATATTTTCCTCTATGATGTGATGGATATTGCATAATATAGTAATATTTATTATATTCTTAATAGGTGTGATGGAAGACTCATTGGTGTATTATGGAACACTTTCGAGGGAAGATATGGGGATATCATCATATTGATCAAGTATTAGAGGGATATAGCTAGTGAAGGAAATAAAAAGATTTTTCCTTACCATGGGGGCCTTAGGAATTTGAAATAATGGGGGTATCAAGAACTTTTTTATGAACTTGTGAGCAAGATAGGACCTCTTTAGATAGGGATGGGTGTTTTCAAATCTACTTTATTTATAGGAATAAGGAGGAAGCTCTTGGAATTAAAAAAACATGCCTTTGGTGAGAGACCTTATTTTTACCTTAGGCATGAAAGAGTGTACTAATATCAAACCAAGATTTAAACTTTGAAGTCACTAAACACTACAAGAAGTGGACTATTGTAGTTACTTGTTGTTAAAGACAACATCTACCTTGAATAACCTTCATGGACTTCATGTCCCACCAAGAGTTATAAAACTATTATAACCCAAAATTTCACTTTAGAGAATTCAAGGAGACCTTCTCAAATTTAGGACAACATGAAAATATCTCTCCTCATAGACAAACTACTACAAGAGATATATCTCTAAGTTTGAATGGGATAGTTCCCTTGGTTTATCTTCTAGGCCCACACTACAATAGATTTATCACTATTAGGGGTGATAATGGAAGAAGGATAACTAAAATAAACTTATGATAATGATGTGATACACCAAGATAGATCCATAAAACCCACTTTCATTTACACTTAAGAAAGAAGACAACTCAAACTAAATTCAAATCTATATCCTTATAGCATGAGTATTTATCATAGAGGTATATTTTTATGAATATGTAGAGTTGGGTAAAAATAAGGTATGATACGAGACACTATTATTCTTTCTCACACTTCAAGACACACTTAACAAATAGTAAACTTTATGAAACCTGTTATAAGAGATGTCATCCATACAAACATGCAAGAGTAGAAGTGGAAAAAAGGAGAGCATATTCATCACTTATTAACCAAAAAAACCACTTAACATATTTAATAAAGAGATTATGGAGATTTAATCAACTTCAAAAAAAAAAATTTAAAGGCAAATGAGGTGTCAAAACTAGCAAGGATTCACCATATCAATTTTGGATCCCTTACAAAGCTAAAAAACTTGAATATATAGACATCAGAGAAGAGAGAGAAAAAGTGAAGATGAAAGGTCACAAGACCAAGTTTAAAACTATAATAACCAATTAAAATTCTATGTAATGAAGTGTAAAATAACTTAGGAGGCTGTCATGAACATGTGTCAATATAAAATAGAGCACCTTTTTTAAGGTTGCATATAACTCATTATCTTGCTTGAAACTCCTTCATGATGGTGAGGGATTATTTTGATTATATAAAACTTCCATAGGAAGATTTGACACACATATTTTTACATGATAAGGTGGATAATAATTTATTTAAGGTCATATACACCTCCCTAACTAATGAATTCATCCTTGTCACTTGTCATTCATTACCTATAATCATTCATCACTAGTCCCCTAGGTCTATTCTCACACTTGTTACCTAAGTGACTTGTAGTTACTCATGGATATGAATTGTATATGATGCATGATACTTTTTTATAACATATTTGTCCTTTTTTATATAAAATAGACCTTAAAATATTTCAAGTCACCTTTCTCATGATCTCACTAGATAGTTACATTGTCTCCTCACTATGTTGTTCAAGACTGCATGTAATGAATGATATATAAGAAGGATATTTATTCATTATTAATGTGAGTAATTAGTTTTAGGATTTAGGACAATTATATAAATACCTCCCACAATTTTTCTCATTTTTGCATTCTCTTCTACACCTATGAAATAACTCAAATCCTATAAAAAACATGGTATTAGCCATGTCCATACAAGATATACTTTGGTAAAAATGGATACAAAGGAGAAAAAGTGAGTTACATACATGTCATAAGAATTTATTTTGGCCATTTTACTCCTCCTAGATGCATCTCCATTCATTTATTCTCCATCGGATCTAGCCTAGGGTTTTATGAGGTTTGGATTGTTAACAATTGTTCATAAAATCATAATGTATAACTTTAGAACCAATTTCAAAAATTTGGAGTATATAAAAAATTTAAACTCTCCCTAAGTTATTGAGGTATAATTCACATGGTACATATATATTTTATCAAAATAAGTTGGCCTCTTGAGTTCCTTCTTGTATTCTAAGTAGGCCTGATAGGAATTAAGGCCAAATTGACCAATTTTGTGATGGTATCTTTAAAAAATGACTCTAATCCATCCTAAACTCACCTTAAACTTTCTCAAAAGTTTAATGAATTTATCATTGTCATATGGATTAGTCTAGATACATGTAGGGCATAGGCCTAGTTCTAGGCCTAATAGGCCTAGTTATGTCTTTTGTGCATATAGTCACCTTTGGAGGTTATAATTATTATAGGTGAATATTAATAGTTTATTAATATATAAAATAAACTTTCATATCTTTTTATGATTTCCTTAATCTCTAACTTTATTTCATTAAACATTCATATGGTAGGTTTGTAGATTATATTACTTGTGGAATGTCCTCCATCTGAGATTAAAAAAGGGCATATACCCTATTCATCTAGCCAAAGTGGGACTATTTAGGGTTAGTATGAGTAATTTTTAAAATATGAATAAATTTTTAAAACTTGATAATGACTCTATAACCCTAAATCAACAAATTTCAAAAGATTAGCTCTCTAGGCTTATGACTGTAGACAAAGTTTTGGATTAACTATAGGTTAAGGTTCAAAACCTAGTCCTTGGTCTATTTATCCTATCCTTGAGATTCACGTATAATGTTATATATAATTTTTATTATGTTTTATCATATTAATTCAATCTTAAACCAATAATACCTAGTCAACTTGCATTTTTTATATGCCTAGACTATTCTGTAGACTACCTTCAACTATAGGTGTGTATTCAGAATCCACAACGTTCATGTAGGTATCGATGCTTATCTATGAGGACCATATGGAAGTATGATATAAAAGTGTGAGAATTTATAAAAAATTATTATCAATCATATCTTTTCTAAACTTGTAATCACACATTGATCTAGACTGGTCTACTACATATACTAATTAAGTCACCTATAGGTACTTATTTGGAGAATCAAGAATCTTATAGGTGTAAATTTTCCCATTTGAACACTATGATCCACTCCCTTGGTTCCATATTTAATTTATCATGTAAAATATACCCTTGAATTAACTTTTTTCCTACCATGAGACCATACAATAATTCTCACCATCAATACACCTAGGTTTGAAAGTTGTTCCAAATTCATCTAGACTCAAATGGGATTGTGCTTATTGAATGTCTATAGTGGAATCTTGAGTGAGTGAAACTCCACTCTACCATCACTCTCTCATAACTTATAAACAATATTATTTATTCAATACATTACCTATAGGTATAGAATACTAACATGAAACAATTACACCTACTTAAAATTCATGAATCTTCACCAATAGATGCAACATTGTGAGGCTTTATCCCTTTCTAAAAGAAATTAAGGTAATATGTCCTATTTCAACCCTATGAACATAGATTTAGGTTTGGATATGTGTAATTTCCTCACAATTAATATAATTACCTCATTTGTATTCTTATACTTTCATGATAGTCTCAATTATATTTCAAACATCGCCAAAATCAATTCATCACAACTTAGGCCTCTATGATGTTAGTCTTAAATGATTGTAGTATTCATGAAGGCTTAGTGATTGTATATGCTATTTTAAACTTAAAATATCTATCTTACCATTTTTCATGATGTCAAACCATTTAAAACTTGTATCAAATAGATATATTATACTACATCATCAAACTTGAACCTCTCTCAAGACCTTATATAATTCTTCCTCCATGATTACATAGTTATAGTCTTGATCATTATCTTCTAGTATGTTAGTTATAAATTCAAAATTACATGGTTAAAATATTATGATTTCCAATAATAAATTTAAAATTTATTAAACCATCACCATGTTCTAAGAAGAAGTTAATTGAATTATCTTTGATATAAAGACACTGTGAGAGGACAAAACACTACAATTAATAAAACACCATTCTATAGACCATGAATGCTCTTTGATAGTAAAATGAGATATTATTGATTATAGAGCCATGTTAAAACATGAATAATAATATGAAATAACATAATAAAGAATTAAATGATCTGAAAAATCATGTTCACTACTTGGAAGCATTAGACAACTATAAATAAATAGGAAAACTGAAGGTGCAAATGTATGTAGGTAGATTGAAGTCACTAGAATTATTAAGGACAATTCATAGAGAATAGTACACAATACCAATAACTATTAAATTAAAAAGGAAGGAAATAAATGATAATAAATTCTACCAAAATCATTCATTCAATATCTCATCCTATTGTCTATACTGAATAAAAATTGATTAACCTATTTGACCTTGTAAATAAAGTGAGGGGAGAGATAGATCTATTTTTGGTAGTTTTAGACCTATTAAAGCTTCTTAAGCATGAAACTAACTTGTGGTAATTTAAAATGTATCCAATTAATCCTCACACATTCTAATCATTTGAGAGTTTTTAGTGATGTCATGAAGGTGTCTAGGTGAGTGGATATAGTGTCTTGATAGTCTAAGAGTCAATGACAAAGTATGTAGTGTGCTTGTCCTAGTATGCTTGAATTAGGCTTAATTAATATTAATTTTTGGCATGATTAGGGATGGTTATGAAGTATTTATCATGTGTGAGGGGTCTTATCATAGATCAAGGATTATTAGAGAGCTTGTGTAAGTGCATGGTATTCATCTGGTTCTTTGTTATGTTCATCTTGGCATAGTTGGTTATGTGACAAAAAAATCTAAGTAGGTAGTTTTATGACATCACCATTACCACGTATAGATGATTCATGGGGAGTTGGTCATATGGGTTTTATCTATTATCCCAAAGTTAATATGGTCCAAGTTTTAGGTCATGTGGTTGAGTGAAAGAAAAGATATAATTGTACAAAGTTGGCTTCCCAAGTAGTTTGTAATGTTTTCCCATACTTTTCCAAATTTTCAAAAGAGATATAATGGTGTGTATTTAATCACCTTACAGATATAAAAAATTAAAGTAATCTAAACTTAATGTCTAGTTTCAAATAAATCTAGGTAATCATTTTTATGGTGTTATATAGATGGATTCCCCTATGAAATAAGATCATAAGGTTTAAATTATAGGACATACATTGAACACAAAAAAAGTTATTAAGGTTAAAATTTGGCCTTCCAAATAGATTTTAAAGGTTCCCATACTTAGCCAAATTTTCAAAAGGTAAAGATCAAGACCAGATAAGGATCTAATGGTGAGTGGGTATTCATATAGATGCAGATCTATGATGTGTATTAAGTCAAAGAGGGCAAAGTGTCTGATGTTTAAACTAGTTAAAGTCCTATATACTCTCAAAGAGATAAATAGTGTAGTTTTACAAAAATTTTAAGTATAAATATGATGGCAAGTGCTTGATGTTTAATAATAATCAAAGGTAAAGACTAAGCTACTTCTAAGGAGATCGATAGTGTGTATTTGGTCAAAATTACAAGGGAGCATGAGATGAGGTCAAATTGATAGATGTTTAACATAGTTAAATATTAGGATAATTTTGAGGGAGATCAAAAATGTATATTAATTCAATCTATGAGAGGGCATGATATGTTGATAAAGTGTTCAATGTTTAACAGTAACTATTGGAATTTGCATATTCAAATTAACGAAGGAAAACTAGTGCTTAGTTTTTGAGCTATAACTTTTGAATCAAGACAAATTTATTGATATAATAAAAGGAAAAGTTGTATATGGATTCAATGCATATCTAGTTAATTTTTTTACAATGTTTAAATCTTTGTATAGTAAAAATTACTAAGATCCAAAATAGACTATGTGTTTGACCATGTTCTATAAGTGACCCGAGAAGGATATTTGAGTTATTTTGATAGTGTTTAGATGTTTCAAGGGAACTAATATATTGGAGAGTGTTTTAGACTCAATGAGGATCATCTATATGTATTTTATAGGTTTTACCAATCCATATTTATTATTAACAAATGCTTATAATTTGACTATTTATACATTCATGGTGTTACTGTGTACAAGGCTAACATTTTAGTAGATTGAACATACATAGATGTGTGTAATGATGATTGTAATAATTTAAAGATGTCTAAGAGGTCATGTGGAGTGGACCTATACATTTTGAAGTAGTCTTATATTTATAAATTTCTTGATGAAGTGTTAAATGGGTTAATAGGTCTCTTTAAGACCTATAAGGTCTACTAAGGCCTAATTAAAAGGAATAGTTGCTTAAGTGTGACCCATAGTTGTTATGGTCAACTCATGTGGATGGTATTGAACTATGTTATATGTATTAAGGGATAAGACAAGTATTATGTCCAACCTAGAATATATATATCATGATGGATCTATAAAATGTGAATCAAAGGTGGTGATTTCTATACCTGAAAGAAGAGGTGTGTGTAGGAGTTGAAGAGGAAAGGAAAGAAGAAAGGATGTGTGCCCAGTGGATGGGTTATAGATTAAATTAGGTTGATGAATATGTGTATGAATTGTAATTTATAATTATATTATCAAAGATAGTGATCTTATATGTTTTAAGATTGGGGAGAGAAGCAAATAAAAGAAGGATTTGCATGTCTAAATGTATATATGAGGTCAGTTTGAGTGAAGAGGAAGAGAAATTATGTCATTCCTATGTGAAATGATTATATGAGATAAAAAGGGTGTTTTTCAATAGTTTTAAAATCATAGGTCCATCATCAGGTGTTAAAGACATTAGTTCAAAGGTGGAGATGTTCATATCATAGGTATTGGGAGGGTGCTCAACATCTAGGTCATAATGACTTGACCATCTTAAAGGGAAGTGATCCTTATAGATTAGGTGTTTCACTAAAGTCTAGTCAGAAGGACTTGACCATCTTAGGGGTAGGTACTTTTTATGGAATAGGTATTTGACTAAATTTTGGTTAGAAGGACTTGACCATCATAGGGGCAAGTGCTCCTTGTAGAATAGGTGTTTCAATAATGTCTCATGTTTTCATACTTCTTATAGGATAAGTAGTCCATGTGTTTATAGGCTTGATAGTGGGTTTAATTCCTCAAGAGGCTTTCCCACATAGATCTTGTGTTGTGTGTGTAATCTTTCATTATCTATTTTTTCATTGCTATAAACATCTTGAATGCTTCATGAATGGTTGTATTGAATGCTTAAGTGTTTGAAGGGTTTGGAAATTGAATTAGATTATTTACCACCACTAATTCACCCTCCCACCTCTTAATGGTTTTTACCTATAATAATTGGTATCAAAGTAGCTCCTTTGGTAAAGGCTTGACATCTTGAAGGAGATCCAAGGTGCAATATGGGTATCCATAAAATGCAAGGAGGTTTTTCCACTAAGCAGGCACTAATGTTCAATAGATATATTATGTTTTTTAGAGTGTGAGAATGAGGACCTAAATCATGTCCCTATGTTTTGAAACTTGGAATTCTATTATGGATGGTTATTTTACACCTACTATTCCTCCATCTAGTGATATAGATAAGAAGTTGTTTTATAACAATTCCAAGGTAAAAAATGCTTTCACTTGTGGTCTTTCAAAGACTAAATGGACCAAGGTAATCCATTTCATTGATTTTAAGGAAATGTGGGATAAATTGAAGACTATTTATGAAGGAGATTAAATTTTAAGTTATCAAATTTATAGACTCACCGAAGATAATTTAAGAGTCTTAAGATGAAGGAAGAATATTTTTTGGCATCCTTTATGTAAAGAGTTGATGAGATTATTAATACCATCAGAGGTCTTAGAGAGAAGTTTGAATAAGCTACTATAGTTTAAAATGTATTAAGGTTTATCTCTCTCAATTTTGATTCAAAAGCGTCTATTATAGAATAAATTCAAGATCTTACTTAATTGAATATGGATGAATTGCATGACATCCTTACTATATATGAGATGATATTAAATGATGATATACCACCAAAGAATGAAACAACATTAAAGATATAACTGAAGATAAAGAAGAAGTTCTAAGGTAAAAAACTCAAAGAGGATGACATATTTGATATTGATGAAGATGAACTATTTACTTTATTTACAAGGAAATTGAAAATAGGGTCAAAAAAGTATAAGGGTAAACTAACCTTCAAATGCTTCAATTATGGAGAGGTAGGACATTTTGATAATAAGTGGCCTCATAAGCATAATAATAATGATGATGAAGAGCATGGTGATGGCTAAGATGAAGACAAGATGACATACAAGTCTAATAAAAGGAAAAAAGGACTCATAAATTATGACAATAAGTCGTCCTTCAAGAATGAGAAGAGTCTATGCACCAATAAATCTTATAGCTCATAAGATGAGAATGAAGACAATGACTCAAAGTATTATCATGAAGATGATGGTCTTATTGAAGATAAATCCCTCTTCATAATTGAGGAAGGAAGTTGCTCATTTAAGAAAGAGTCTACTTGGAGTGATTCAGATAATGATAAAGATGTGGTGGACTATGAGATTGAATTGATAATGCTCTTGAAGAAATGAAGACTGAGAAAAATATTAACAATAAAATGAAGTCTCAAATCAAATAATATGAAGATAAATTCAATGTTTTTGAGACAAGAATGAATGAAGACACCAAAGAACATGAAGATATACTCAAGCATCTCAGTTGTCATTTGGAAATCCTATTTACAAGCCTAAAAGCTAAATGAGATGAATGTTCAAGATATGTTCTTGAAAATGAGTCATTAAAAGTTGAGTTAGAGAAGACATGTAGTAAGATGAATTCATTTATGAGATTTGAAAAGAGGTTAAGTGATCTAAACAATATTATAAGTGACCAAAAATATGTAAGTTATAGAACTAGTTTTGGATACAAAGAAGAACCAAAAAATGCAACTCAAGAAAAGATGAAGACTAATGTAAATCAGACCTTAAAGGTCAACAATCAGTCAAGGAATGAAGATGTTGGTAGAATGAAGACATATTAGATCAGACAACCAAATGCCATGATGTATACAAGTTTTAATGAATATTGTTACACATGTAATAATTTTTGGCATATAGTTAGAGAATGAAAGAGACCTATTATAAATGATTTTGCATATAACTATTATAGGGATCGTTAGTTAAAACGTGAGTCTTCTTCATAAGAAGTAGATTGTTTAAATCATCAAAAGAATGGACATACTACAAGATTTTTTATAATTAGGAATGTAGGATGATATTTTTTCAAAAGGTATAGTGTGCTTCAACTATCAACAAAGAGGTCACATTTCTAGATTCTGCAAACAAAGGCCTACAAGATAGAATAGGTTTAATCAAGTTCTTAGCATGCAAGAAAGAAGGTAAGCTAACTTAGGAAAATTAAAGGTGGTAAGTGTGAGTCATGATGGGTCTATTGGTCTAAGTAATCTATTTTCTATGGTAGAGAATGATACAAAAGTTAGAGAGTGCCAAGATCTCTCATTGTCTACTCATGTTGTGAATGAAGATACTAAGCTCAAGGAGAAGACCAAGGTTATGGTTGAGGCTATTTCTAAGGTGTGTTTAGATGCTAATGAGAAACCTACTATGTGTGATAAAATTTCAATCTTGGTTCTTATGTTGTCAACATCTGAAGGTTATGTTCTACAATGCAAAGAATATTCTTTAGTGATCAAGTTATGTCAAGACTTCGTAGTTGCTCCAAATGTTGTATATCCTATCATAGAAGAGAAATTAAGTGAGGTAGAAAAGGAACAAGTTGTCAAAGTTTAGATTAATAAGAATAAGAACAAGAAGTCTTATAGCTATAAAAGGATTCTAATGGTTACTAAGGAGATGTGGCCTGCTCCTAGCTTCACTTTGTTTTAGAGCATTGTGGTGTAGGGGAGGTCTCTATCTATGCCTATTAAGATACTCCTTTCAATGGATAATCAAGTGTTTCTATGGTTTTCTTTAGATGGTCCTAAAATTAAAGAGATAACCTTTTCTAATTGGAGTTGGTGTGTTAATATGGGAGAAGTGATTTGATGAGTTCAGAGTGATGTCATAAGGTGTTTTTGTTATGTATATAGTGTCTGTAAGATCAGAATGGGTATTTTTAGGTGGCATAGTGAGATTTATGAAATGTAAATAAGTGTTTGGTTCTTAAAAAGGTATGTTCACTTCCTTGTGATATGTTCTAGGTGGTTTTGTGTCTTGATGATCTTGTTTGTGCCTTTTGAAGGTTTTTATGTACTCTTGGGTTTATCTTTCTTGTTGTAGATCAAATCCATGGTATATTAATTCAAGGATCGCAAAGGTGTGGAGGCTAAAATATTGGTCTATAAGTGTGTGATGATTGTCTTGAAGTGTGCAATAATATTTAGAGGTGGGCGTTGACTAGAAGGAGGTTTGTTGACCTTATTTGTTTTAATATTCTAGAGTTTTGGGCTAAGCTAAAAAAGTGGTTTTCCTTATGATTTGAGGTCTGAGCCTTATTAGTTGTTTTAATGGGATAAATTGGTTATCAAATAAATCTTCATAATGATTTTAAGGTTTGTGTTTTTCAAATTATTCAAGTTTTTATCAAAATGGAGCCCCGATTGGCTAGTAGATTTGTGAAGGAAGTATATTGTAGAGGAGGATCTAGGTGATGTAAATGAATGCGATTAAGATCTCATATGAGAGTGATATATATATTAAGTTTTAGTTCTTTAAAATATGTCTACTAAAATTTGTGGGATCTATAAGTTCCAGGTAGGGCTATAAGGAGTCTAGACAGACCTAGTGTGAAGATTTGATGTTTTTGCCAAAATTTTCCAAAAGATAAAGTCACAAGTGTTTCAAGGTGGGTTCTTATGTTGGTTTATATCATGTTTCCTATTTTATGAGTGGCATGAATTTATGTTGGTGGTACTTGTGGTGGCTTGAGAGAGAAGGCTAGTAAGATTATGTAGTGGTTTTGCATGGTGTGTGAAGATCTAAAGGTGATCACGACATGAAATGGCTTAGATATATTAGGGGGAGTCCCTCTAAAATGTTTCTTGGTGAGTTCCATTATATTTTAATGATTTTCTATGTCCTTTCTTCATTGGTTATTATGCTTGGTTGCAAAGTGTGTTGGCATGTAGCAAGAGGAAGTTGTCAGGGTAAGCAAAGGTAGGCTCAAGGTAAGGGGGAGTTTTTATCATATTTATAAGGTGGTAATCTCCTATTCGTAGTATTTATAGGTCCTTAGGATTAGTTTTTTCCCATTTTGTTAGTGTGTCAAAGAGGGATAAGGTTCTTATTATGAGAGTTCTTGAAGAGAGAGCATGAAGGTGAGTTGTATGATGGGTGTTGACATCAATGACAAAGGGGGATATTATTAGAGATTTTTTAGTGATGTCATGTAGGTGTGTAGGTGATTGGATGAATCATATTGATAGTCTAAGTGTCAATGACAAAGTGTGTAGTTTGTTTGTCCTAATATGCTTGAAGTAGGATTGGTTGATCTTCAGTTTTGACATGACTAGGGATGGGTCTAAAGTATTGATCATGTGTGAGGGGTCTTATTAGAGGTCAAGGATGATTGGATATCTTGGGTAAGTGCATGTTATTCATCTAATTCTTCATTATGTTCATCTTGTCATAGTTGGTTTTGTGATATAAAAATCTAAGTAGGCAATTTTATGATGTCACCATTGACACATATGGATGATTCAAGAGGCATTGGTCATATGGGTATCATCAAAATAGTCCAAATTTGATATGATATAAGTTTTAGGTCATGAAATTGAGTAGAGTAAAAGATAAAACTATGCAAAGTTGGCTTCCTAAGTAGTTTTCAATGTTTTCCCATACCAAGCCAAATTTGCAAAGGAGATATAAGGGTATCTATAGTGAAAAATTAATCTAATATTAATGTCTAAGTTCAAGTAGAGCCAAGTAATTA
The DNA here is from genome assembly GCA_037957365.1 of Torreya grandis. Classification (NCBI taxonomy): domain Eukaryota; kingdom Viridiplantae; phylum Streptophyta; class Pinopsida; order Cupressales; family Taxaceae; genus Torreya; species Torreya grandis. Next base: position 519,141 of record JARHVA010005723.1, read on the forward strand.
GTTTTATAGAGTTATATTTCACATGCATGAATATTTTAGGATTAGCTTGATATATGGATGGATTCCCCTATGAAAGAAGATCATATGGTTTAAATTTTAGGACATGTGATTAACTTTAGTAAAAGTTATTAAGTTTAAAGTTCACCTTCCAGGGAGATTGCAAATGTTCCCATACTTAGGAAAATTTGAAAAAGGTAAATATTAGGACCAAATAAGGATCTAACAATGAGTGGGTGTTTATAAATATGTAGGTCTATGATACATATTGAGTCAAAGAGGTCAAAGTGTATGATGTTTAAGGTGGTTAAAGTCTAAGGTACTCTTAAAGAGATCAATGGAGCATGCTTGTTTAAAATTTTCAAGAAGAAATTAGATGATGATAAGTGATTGATGTTTAACAATAAGCAAAGGTAAAGATTGAGCTACTTCTAAGGAGATTGATGGTGTGTATTTGGTCAAAATTTCAAGAGAGTATGAGATGAGGTCAAACTAACAGATGTTTAGCATAGTTAAATATTAGGCTACTTTTCGATGGAGTGTAGACACTAAAAATTTGCACACTGTGATATCAATTTTCAAAGTAACCCTAGACCACCTTATAACCCCCTTGGGACCAATCTATCCCTTCAACCCCTAACCAAGCTTGACCCAAGTTAATTTTCTTAAACAAACCTAACCTTAGCTTTTACCTATTTTTACCCTTCACCCTCGACTATTGACAATTAGTTTAACCACTACTGGTCACCCTAACCTCTAATGTTCAAGGTTCACCTCCTTAACTACTAGCATAAAAACCACTCCACCTTGCTTTTCTAAAAATAACTCATTTTAATCTATTTGTGAACCATTATATGTGAGAGTTAAAATTGGGAAAACCAATTCATGTCTTATTGTAACTCTCTTGCCTTACCTATAAGAAGAGAAGAGTAGGAAGGTGAAATCCATCTATAATTGTTATGAAGAGCTTACACATCTAGAGTTCCTTTATTTTACAAGTTAATCATCATCAACAATCTAATGATCTAGATACTACATCAGTGAACCAACTTGCTGACATAGCTCCACCAAAGCATCAAGTACTATTAATCTATCAAAATCATGATATAATCCACCAATGAGTTAATAACCTCAAGAATCCACTTGATCAACTTCATCTAAGATAAGTACTTGATTTTTAACATTCAATTACTTCATTAACTTTTTGCATTTAGTCTAGCAATAACCCATTTCTTGAGAATCCACTTTGTGATCCCATAAATCAGCCATTTATCAACCCAAATCTACACACACTAACCATCAATGGTTTTCCTAACCATTGATGGTCTGTCCAACCATCAATAGTCAGCTTGACCATCGATGGTCACCTTAATTGCTGATACTTAGCCCAACCACTAATGGTCACTATGGTAGTAAATTCCATCAAGATATTTTTACCTACTTACCCCCAACCAAATCTAATTTTTTATGTCCCTACCTATTCATAGACCCCTACCTAATTTTTTTTGTAGACCCTAATCATCTAGCATTAGTAATAATTAGCTTTTCACTATTTTAATCATTTCTAGTCTATTTTTTAATAGGAATTCTTTTGTTCAATTTTAGTACCTTTTGATTATTGATGCAAGTAATTTTTATTCTATTTATAAACTTGATTGTTTAAAATGTGTGGATTGGCATCCCCTGAGGAAGCTCTTGCTTTCAAGATCTAGCTATCATTAGGCAATCCACCTAGCTATCTATAGAACAAACAATTTTAATTTAGTGTTTTCTTGTTTATAGGTCATCCTCCCAAGAAAAATAATATATCTTCACAATATTTTTATTAAACACACGCACAATCAAATAGGGTTTTCAACCATACCCATAATTAGTTTCTTCTTTTCCCTTTTTGATAAATAAGCTAAAATTTAGTGAAATATTTTGGCATGCTCGATGGGACACTTGTGTCTTTACTTGGGTTCTTATTTTCTTGTATCTTATCTCTATTAAATGCTCATTAATAAATTCAAAATTATCTTTAGGTATTAAAATTAAGTGCATACATTGACTACTTGAAAGTTTAGTTCACATATCTCAACTTATAAGTAAAGTAATATATCAAAGATTCACTCTTTATTTCACACACTCAACCAAACCACTTTCATCAATTAAACATAAAATAAACTTGAGACAAGGTCTAACTAGGATTTCATCACCTAGCGATAACCTTACCCTTTCTCGACAATCCCACTTGGAAGTCATTACCAAGGGGAGAACCAACTAAGCTCTCTGGTTGAGTATAAACTTTAGATAGCAATATATATTGGCTAATCACTTGACACCCTTATCAATATGGTGTGTGAAGTGAGGGGGTAGGCCCTAATACCAAGCCATGTATTGATTCTAATATAGATTCTTTTTGAGAACCTAAACACAACCTAAAACCAACCTTAGACTTCTTTTCTAGTACCCTTTATACAAACCAATTTTAGTCACACACCTTCTTAAGGCATAACCCAAAAGTGAGATAAATAAAATCTCTCGGGCTTAATATCTATTTATAATGTGATTTTATATATTTTATCATTTCTTATCTTCTCTTTATTTGAGTAGTGAGGTTTTTTATGATTTCTCTCTCCCTTATCTCATATGGTTCTCACTCACCAATAGTGAAAGAACCTTGTAGAGAAAAACCCATCACCAATCCAACCTACCTCTTATACCTCTTCATCTATGGATTACATTTTTGAACCAACATATTCTCCTCATCTCTTGGGAAGTCCTACATTCCCTCAAGAGGTTCCTCAAAAAGACTTGGACTTTTTCACTTTCCTAGATAATAATCATATAGCCTTGCAACATTATCTTACAACCATGTTTTACAGTACCTTGACTTTGGCCCCAACCATAGATTCACCTTATGGCATGCCTTTCCACCTCATGGGGAGCACCTCTATTGCCATAGTTATAAACCAACTAATATTTATTCAAGCCTCTTCATCTACCAAAATCCCCTTTGAGACTACCATGGAAAACTAACCAATCCAAACTATGAATGACCTTATACCTTCCACTCCTATAAAAAAATCCTTCACCATAGGATAAATACAACCTCTAACCACGTACACTCCATCCTTAATAAGAGTGACTACCTATATAATTAATAAGATTCCTTTAGCTACCCCCATTCCATCAACCACTATCCTACTTAAAATCCTAGTGGTATCCATACCCTCTACCTTGCCATTGACCAGCACAAGGGTCACCACCCTTCCATCAATCACCAACCCAACTACCACTCCTATCCAACAAATTCCCATTGATCCTAAATTTAGCTACATCCCTAACCTATAAGGGCATAAAACCCTAACCACTACCCAACCACCTACATCTACCTACCCTTATGTATATTCCACCCAACCATTGGCATCCACATACTAATATGTTCCAGCCTCCCAACCTTCTACACACTATCAATATATCACCCAACCACCACAATAGTATACATCTTCTATAATTTTAGGTGTAAAACCCAAAGTGTAACTAATGAATATTCTTATGGATAAGATGACCACCTTAGAGTCATCTATTTTGGGTGCTCACAATATCTTATCATATGACAAGATCTGTAATGAGCCCATCCATCCATCTGTACCCATCAAGCCATATACTCCTAATGGAATATTCCCAAGTTCTCTAAATTCTAAAGTAAAGAGGATCCTCAACATAAACTCATGGAATTTAGGTATGCTTTTTGTCTAATTACCTATTATTATGACCTCCTTCTCCACACCTTACCTATGTCCCTAACTAGTTTGGTATTGGATTGGTATAGTGCCATACCCAAGCACTCCATTTTCTCCATCACCCAACTAGCTCATTTTTCTATCAATATCTCCAAAAACGTTTGTATCACCAACCTCTACTCTATCTGGTAGTTTGAGGATGAATCCATTTCTAATTTTTTAGCTCATTAGAGGAGCCTAATTAACTAACTCTCCTTTTCCTTTCCTCAACCTTAACTCATAGAGATCTTTACTCGAGCATTTTCCAAGCATATCTCCTCTACATTACATGTCCAAACCTTCTGCACCTTTGATGAATATTTTACTATGGAATGTAAGTTAGAGAATAGATCCATTGATGAAGGGAAGCTAAAACTAAAGAGCAAGAACTCCACATATAAAACTAATGAGGCCTCTTCTTCCAAACTAAACAGCTAGTCTAATACCAATACCCAAGGCAAGGGAATTGTAAATGCATTTGTCCTTAAATTCATTCCTCCATCATCAATAAACCAACCAAATTCTTCTAGTTCCTCAAATAAAAACATGAAGAACAAAAAATGTAGAAAATATAATCAATTCATTTTACTTAGAGAATATTATGCTTCAATCATGGAGAAGTTATTGAAGGATAATATCATTCAACTTCCTCCTATAAAAGCATCATAATAATTTTAATCTTCATGTCTTACACCTAGTGGGTATAATGAGAATGATATATGTGCCTTCCATCAAATAATAGGGAATGACATTAATAGGTGTAATAACTTCAAGATCCCTATCTAATCCCTCATTGACAAGGGGTATCTCTCATTATACAACCCTAATACACCATCAAACCAAACCCTTGACATATTTAGGCAACTTTTTTCCAACCATCCACCTACTAAGAATGAAAGCAACATAGTTTAATGTTCTTATGATGCCCATAATATTAACATGGTTCTCGACACACACACTACTAAAGTACCTATTGACCAACCTATCTATCCCTCACCCTCTCTACTTATTGAGGTAGTAGAGTTACCTTCTCATCTTTTGGAAACCTACGTTAAGAAAAACCCCCTTTCTCTTCCTCCACTTATTAAGGTAGTGGAGCCATCAACCCATCCCTTGGCCAACCTACCAGAACAAGTACCCATTTTACCTTGCATCCTTTTATTAAGGAAGAGGATAAGGTTACCATCCTTGTGTCTCTACCTAGGGGCTTATCTTTTAGATCTACTATTTAGGGAATAAAACCAACATACAAACCATTATCTAGATTAGTGAAAAAATTAAAATTTATCTCCAACATTGACATGGATCAAGCTATCTTGTGGAAGCAATTAGGCCTACCTTATATCACCAAGCAAGAACCTCCAACCATATCTCTATCAAACCAACCTACCACTTCTACCATCTGAACCCCTATCCTATCAACCAAACTAATAACAACTTCTACCAATACAAAAACTCCTCATCCATCTAATTCACCTAAACCCCAAGAGACCAAATCACCTTCTCAAAACAAACCAACCAAACTGATCAATAATATTATCATCTTCCCTACATAGACTCTTAACCACCCATCTATGATCTTAACCACCCATCTATGAAGGTGGAGCTTGCCTCACTAAAACCAATAACCAAGCACCAAACCAAAGCAACTAAAGAGGTAAAAACACCCAAAGGATTGAAGGCCTAAATTTTATCTCCCTAAAACTTCCCCTACATTTTGGGACCTCATCCATCTACTTTGAATTGGAACTATATTATCTCCACCAAAACCCCACCACCTCTTTTGGTTACACCTTCATAATTATTTTCTGATGCACCTCTCTTTGTGATACCTAGGATACCTACCTTATAACACTCAAATTTTATCTCATCATCCTCCTTGTATAAACCAAAACCATTAACTAAGTTCATCACCTTACCTAAGGTACCTATCACTAGACCTATTTCCCAATAACATTCTACCTCAACAACCAAAGCCAAGACTATTAAAACTTTACCACCTTTAGCTGAATCTTACTCAACCATTTTCCATAGGTTATTGGAAAATTATTATTTAAACTTACCTCCCATTAGGCCCTTTAATCCTCTTACTTGAAAACCCATCTAGTACAATGACCACCAAGTGTATTCTTATTACATAACACCCAACCATGACATAGAGAAATACAAAGATCTCTAAACCATTATGCACCAAATTCACAATGAGGATGATATATTCATAGAATAAAATATCATTAGACCTATGCAAATCCCACTAATAACTACACCTATCCAACATTTACCCAATCCTTCACTCTCACCTTAAAATGAAAATGAGTCTACCCAATCTTCTATCCCAACTCCTTCTCTTATCCATACTATCAATGTGGTCATGATATCACAAAAAAAAGGATAAGGGGAAGGATAAGGCATAAATTTCTTAGATGTATCCATCCTCCACCTCCCAACCAACTCCAACCCATCCATACCTATCTTCAACCAAACCCAATGTATCTATTTTAGGTGCCTCCCAATCTAAGCTCTTAGAATCCATTAGAAGAGTTATCTTCAAGAAACTTCACCAAACCTAGATGAAGATGAGCTTGTATGAGTTTATATCTACCTATATCCATCATCACAAAGCACTAATAGATGCTTTATAATCCATAGACTTCCAACCTAAGGACCCATAACCTCTAGCAACCTTTATTTGCACCATTCAAATTTCTAACCTTATTACCTTCACAGATTAATAAATACCTTCCATCCATCCAGAGGACTCATATCCTCATTTATTTATTACTAATTACATTAACCAAACCCACATTAAATAATTCATGATTGATGGGGGAGTTATTATTAACATCATTTCTTCCCATGCCTATATCCAACTCAGCCTACCAGATAACATCATGTCTAAAACCTCAACCATCCTTTGATCATTAAATGATACCATGGCCACTAATTTGGGGAATATTGTCCTTAATATATATTTATAACCTCTTAAATTCCCAAAAAACTTATATTTATTAAAAGGTTAATTCTAATACAACATTTTATTTGGATGACCTGGATCTACTCCATGGCTTGTATCCCCTCCACCCTTCACCATTGCATCAACATCTAGGTTTGAGCATGAAGGCTAGGTAATCAAAATCCAAGGTAACCCAAGCCATTTATTGATGTTAAGAATGACCTGTCACCCCAACAATGTCCTCATACCCCCATATAGCACACCCTCAATAACCAACAACCAACCTTCGACCATAAAAGTGGATGTCATATCCCCTTCCACTGATGAGGCATCCACTAATTCTTATATAAATTTAGACCAAATCCCCACCTTATATCCTTTATAATCAATTATCCATCACCTTTCACTAGGGGAGTATTGCCTCTTAGCCTAGGACACTTTCCCTACTCCTCATGAGTATGTAAAACTTAATAACCAATCAGGATATGATCCCAACATTAGAATTATTGTTCCCTTTGGACCTCCATAACATCAAACCCATTTTATTTATGGGGTAATTGATAAACCATTTTGTGGTTTTACCACCTCTCTTTCACCCAGACCATTTACTTTGGGCTTCTCCTACCTAGATAAAATAAGTTTTACCAAGACATACCTCCATTAGTGTGCTTGAAAAGGTTTTGTCCTTAGGTGATATGAGCATGGCCCACATGAATTGGTCACCATCAAAACTATAAAGCCACATAAGAAGCATGTAATTGGTCTCAACTTACCAAACAAGAAGTAACCTAAACCACCTACCACCACCATTTTTAAGGAAGATACCCCTTCCTCACCCACCTCTCCTTTATCCATATGTGAGGATGATGACATCATCCCACCTAACTATTTTTTTTCATTAGCATGATCAACCTAGGACCCTTAAATTTTTAGGAGGGGAAGCTATAACCATCCCTTTGACCCATCTTAATATGATAGGAGAAGAATATCCTATAATTAATATTATTTAGTGCTATGATGATGATTATATTCTCACCTATATTGGTTCCCTAGATTCTTTAATCCACAAATCCCTTTGTCCAAAGACCTCAACCATGTTAAATGAATCCACCGAGGACATCAAATTGGGCACTCTAGATAACCTCTACATTTTAAAATTTGGTTAAGTGTTAAATACCAAGGAACTCTGGGACTTACCCTCTTTCCTCCAAGACAATAGCATAACATTCACTTGATCTTATAGAGATATGCCTAGAATTGACCCTATCATTACCACCCATAACATAGTCACTCACTATGATGCCAAACTCATCAAGAAAAATCTTTAGTGCATGCACCCTCACATATCCCTTGTCAAAATAAGAGCTTTAGTGCATCCTATATATTAACTTCATTCAACCCATTGAGTACCCCAAAGGGTCTCAAATGTTGTACCTATCACCAAAGTCATAGGTGAACTATGCATTTATTTGGACTTTCATGACCTCAACATCATTTGTTATAAAATCTATGGGGCATTGACTAGTTAGTTGATTTTATAGCCAACCATGAGATATTATCTCTCATGGATGGATTCTTGAGATATATTCAGATCTTAGTTACTCTCAAAGATTAGCACAAGAATTCCTTTACCACCCGATGGTGAACCTTCTAATATAGAGTCATGCCTTTTGGTTTAAAGAACATTGGTGTGACCTACCAATGTTCCATGAATTATATCTTCCATGAAATTATCCATAAGATTATTAAAGACTATGTGGATGACCTTTTCAAAAAATCTAAACTCTAAAAGGATCACTTGGTCATTCTTAAGATCATCTTTGAATGCCTCATCCACTATCATGCTCACATTAACCTTAAGAAGTGAAATTTTGGGGTCTTGTTGATTTCTCCTTGGATTTATCATATCCCATCATGGAATCAAAGTCAATCCCACTCAGATCAAATCCATTTTCAATATGATTCCTCCCATAAAACTCAAATAACTTTGTAGTTTATAGGGGAAGCTTCAATCCATTCACCATTTTATCTCCCATCTTTCAAACCATCTCCAAACCTTCCACCACCTTATAAAGAAGGATGTTTATTTTAAGTGTAATAGTGATTATCAAAATGCCTTTGATTCACTGAAAGAGTAAATTTTGTCACCACCTATCGTTACCCCTCCCAAGGATGACCAACCTTTCTACATTTATATCTCTGCCACTAACCATTCCCTAGGGGTAATGTTGGCTCATCAAGATGAACAACATAAAGAGAAATTCATATATTACATTAGTCATACACTTGTAGAGTATGAGGCTTGGTATACCCATACTAAGAAACTTTGCTTAGCCTTAGTCTTCATGGCCACCAAACTCCACCACTACCTCCTTAACCATACAACCTATGTCATAACCAACACCGACTACTTAAGTACATGCACTCTAACCCATACTAAAACTAGTGTATGGCCAAGTGGCTCATGATCTTAGTATAGTTTGACCTTGAGTTACTTTAAAAAAAATTAATTAAGGGCCAAGTCATAACGTAATAATTAACTAAATCACCTTTAGTAGATAGAAAACCTCCTCCTCTTGAGTTCCCTAATGATTCCATTACACCCCTCTCTCAAGCAAATTTCACCTATTAATTCACCATGTTTTTAGATGGATCAAAGTGTTAGTACATTGGTGGAGCTAGTGTCATCCTTATCCCATTTGATTATGAACCTCACCCTTTATCCTTTAATATTGATTTTGAATGTACCAACAAAATGGTTAAATATGAAACCTTAGTGATAGGAATTCAAATTGATTTATCCCTAGGAGTCAAAATAGCTAATATATTTAGTGACTCCTAACTTGTGGTAAATCAAATTAATGGTTATTACTAGTGTAAGAATGATGTTTTTCAATATTAAAAGCAACTAGTTGATGAAATCTTAACATCATTTGAACACTACCGCATCTAATCAACCCCATGATCTACTAATAAGTTTTCCATCACTATGGCTTCCCTTGAATCTCAAATACTATTTTAACCTTCTATCTCTAAGCTATCTATCATTATTAATAAACTCACCTAGCCTTCCTATGTCAAACCAAACTCTCCCATCATTTTCAATGTGAAGGAGACCCAACCTGACCTATGGTATCAACATACCTTTGACTACCTTAACCTTGCCATAGTTCCTTCTGGTATTTCAAGGAATGCTCAAAGATAATTTATATAGAGTACCTCATGTTATACCATACTATGAGTTACCCTTTATAAATGTGGCTTTGATAGTCTTCTCTTCTATTGCGTACATAGTCACAAAGCCTCTTAGGCTATCAAGGAAACAAATGATGGTATTTATAGGGGAAAATTTAGTGGCCTCACTATAGCTAGTCATATCCTTAACCTATGATATTACGTTGAGATATTGATGGTAGATGTATTTTCATTGATGTTAAGTAGAATTGGTGATGACAAAGTGGTCTAACAAGTCAGAATGATGGAACATGGTAGTCTAATGTTCTTGGTAATATGTGATGCTTACATGAAGGTTTTTTTGATGAATGTATGGTGGCATGGAGCATGGCAAGGATCTTAGTGTGCCTATAATATACATGTTGTACATGTATAGGATGTTGAGAGGTTAGGAAAATGAATTCTAAGTGGTTGCAAGAAGTCTTCAAGATAGTCTGGCCATTGGCATAGTTAGCCTAAATGGACTAATGAAGTTCTTATAAATAGTCATGATGAGATTATAAGGTGGAAGTTATTGTATTATAATAAGATATGATTTATTAAGTTTATTCACTGATGTTGACAATGTCTCAAATATAGAGATGAAGAGGAAAGACAAAAAGTTGGTCTATGTCATCTTGGAATAGCTTGCAAGGTGATCTAATGGTATTTGTTGAGGGGTGTTATGATATTTTTAGAATGCTTATAATATTGAGATGTATTTATAATGTGTAAGATGGTTAATAAAAGGTGTGATCCAATTTTGAAGTTAAGAAGTGAATTAAAAAGTTAGAAAAGTGTTTCCAAGGTTTTAAAGGGTATTATAAATGAGTGTAAGGAACCCGAGAGGAAGTTTCTCATGATTGTTGGAATGTGTAGGGTTTTCATGAAAAGCTAAGATATTTGGAGTAGTTTTGGAAGGTCCCAAATAAGGTTTTAAAATCATTGGTTTAGGGGTTAAGGGGCACAACATTATGAATGACCACTAAGAAGCTAAGAAGGTTTTTGAGTACCAAAACCCTAGTCTTAGACTCGATAGAGAAGATATTTATGGTTTTGGATAAGAATGGATTGGGTGATAAAATGTTATGATTCTAGGTTATATATAATTCTTCCAAATTTCTATGAATGTATTTTTTATCTCTTGACTATGTGTGGGCCATTAGGAAAGCACTTCTTAATAGTAATTTTGATATTATGAGAGATTTATGAATATGATTAGGGGAAATAATGGGTGTGTGGTTAATATTATGAATTTTTCAAAATTTATATGGAAATTTTCATTGAGATTAATCTTTTTGCATCAGATTTCTATAATTTCAAAGTTGCCTAGTCATTAGAGGCCAAAAGAAGAAAATAATAGACTAAAGTAACTTTTTTGGTAAGGCTAGTTTGAAGTGATTCAAGGTGATTTGAGATATATAAATAATATGGGGTTGAAGTATAAGTCTCTTAGTTTCATGAATACCCATTAGGAGAGGTTGATAGTATTTTCAAGTGTTCTTTTTTACCATTGATCATGGTAGAATTTTCTTTGTTAAGACTGTGACACAGTGACCTGAGGAATTGGTCTATTAGACCAATGGAACTTGGTTGGACATGAGAACTAAATATTTTATGTTGACATAAAGATGAAAAATGATTCATACATGTGTATTATATTTCTTGAAAGCACACTTATAAATCTTAAACAAGAACTTGTTTATGACCATGTTCCTAAAGGCTACATGTAGTTTGAGTGGTCTGTTTGAAGAAGCAAGTTTGATGTTGTTTGAATAGTGTTGGAGTATTGAAAAAGTTTTATGTTTTTATATAATTACAAAATATTAATTATAAGGTATTTTATGTCATGATATGTCCCCAATTTGATGTGGAAAGTCAAAGTTTTTTTATTATGTTTTTTAAGTACTTGACCAGTTTGAGTAATGAATTTGTTTGAGTTGCTTTGGACTTGTGTGAGCTATGTGAAGGTGAAAAATGGATTTGGATGTGTTTTTTTAGGTTTTTATTAAATAAAATATTATTTATGCCTCAGTTATTCTTAGTAATATTTTTTTGTTGTTTGCAGGACTTGGAGTGAGAGAGAGAATGGTTTAGATGGAGTAGTAGTTTGGAGTTATAGGTGGGTTGATCACTTTGGGAAGTGTGAAATGATATTATCAGATCCATATTTATGTTTGTTTAATCATTTTTGAGTAAAATTATTCATGGATATGGTCATATATGATGAATTATTTTTAAGGGCTAATGCATTAGGCCTAATTGAGATCTAAAGGAGGATTGAGCTTGTTTTGAAGTATGGACATCCTATGGAGTGTTTGAGTTGGATTTATTACATGTATGAGGATATTTTATAAGGGTAAGATAATTATTGAAAATATCTTGGCTAACCAAGATGGGTTAGATGAAAGAGTGATATATATATATATATATATATATAGGGTGTATTTGGCCTATTTGGGAAGGTGAGAGTGTATGTGTGGACAAAAGCAAATAAAAGAGTTAAGTAAAGGAAACAATATTGGTAATTTAGGACCTTCATAGGGAAAATAGGATCAGTCATGTTTTTCTCATCAGGTTCATGAGATAACAACTCATTAGACCAAACAGTGTAAAGGGTGACTTGGTTATCGAATGAGCTAAGAGTGCCTACCTAGAGAAGAGAAGTAGGTTTGATGGTGTTAGAGAAATATAAGGTCATAATAAAATGTATATGACATCATATTATTGGTGTAAATAATAAATAAGGTGGCTAAGTGGGTGTTTAATCACCTAAGGAGTTGTAGCCTCTTTGCTAGTTGGAGCTAGCTAAAGGTCTAGTAAGTGCTAGAATAAATTGAGGGGTGGATGCTCCTTGATCAATTGGTGCTGGTATAAAGTATAATATTTATGATATACTTATAGTAATGTATTACATTGTTTTTTAGGATTAATATTTGGTTTTATCCCCCATGAGGGTTTCTCACATAGATGAGTTTTACTTGTGTTAATTTCTCTTGATCTTGCCCATGTTTTGTTTATGTTATGCTTAAGTGTTTATTTCATTGGAATGAAATGTAATTGATCATTAGATGTTGATAAATTGATTCACCCCCATCCCCCCAATATTATTAGTTAATTCCATATATTGGTATCATATCTTGACCTTTGAATGAGGCTTGAAAAACTATAGGTGATCCTAAGTAGCTTGAGGTGGGATGAGGACATTATACATTTTACTTGCCGAGATGGATAGTTTTGTGAAGATCAAGGTTGATGTTTGCATAGTATTCTTCATATTGTCACTAGAAAGGTTGAATAAGGAATATATAGAGGATAAATCCAAGATCAAACCTATGTTGAATGATAGAACTTATCAAATATGGTCTCTTAATCAACTAACATGAAAGAAGAGAGATAGGCAATGGTATGATTAAAAGCTTGGATTATGAGACCTAATTGAGGTATATATAAATATAAGTATGAATTTATGACAATTTTATATTATTTATAGCTGGTTTAAGTTGACAATATCTAATGAAGGAACTCTAAATATCACTTGAGGTCATGACCTATATGCATTGAAAAAGAAGGCAAGAGGATGCTCTATGAGTTTATGATAGTTATACAAGTCTTTAAGGGTATGAAGGTTGATATGAAAGATCATATGAGGTGTCAAGATTACTTAGGGAACATATTAAATCCAAAATATTTCATTACAAAAGTTTTTTTATGAAAAAATGACCGTTGGAATTTGAAAAATTCAAATTTATCAAAGGAAACTAGTTTGCAAAAATTGGATTATAGATGCCATGGGTGAAGTCAAATAAAGATGAGGTAATAAGAAAAGTTGAATAGTAATATATGTATAATATTATCAAAGTGCTTTTTTAATTTTAGGTGTCTTTATAGGTGTAATAAATATGGATCAAAGTTAATTATTGTTTACTTTGTTGTGCCAATAAACCTAAGAGAAGAAAAAGTGGATTAGAATGTGTCTAAAGCACTTGGTTTGATGTTATAAGGATTGGATCATGTTGGTAAATAATTATTGTATTTGTATATTAATTGAATAAGATAAAAGAGTGTGTTTTTGTGCATTAATTTCTTTCATGAAAGTGATTTTATATGAAGTTTTGATCCCTAAATTGAAGAGTTAGCTCAAGAGATGAAAGACAGTAATCTTGAAGGTTTTATGGTGAATGTCCTATTTTTTTGTTATCAAGGTGACCTAATAAGGTCATAGAGGAATATTATGGAATATTTTTTATTTCATGAATAAATTTTGAGTAATTTGAGGTTGATATTTTTTTTGAGTTTATTATCAGGATTCTGAGTATGCTTATTGCAGAGATTAAAGGATGTAGTTTCAAGACTTGCCTTTGGCTCTATGCCTAGTGGATGATATTTTTATAAAAAATATAATGATCTAAGGAACATTGAATGATTGTATGTTTTTTTTATCTCTATTACATATCTGAAGATGCCATAAGTTTTGAGTTTTTATAACAAGGTCTTAACTATGAGGGTGAAGTTGATTTTTTGAGTCAATTTAAAGGGCTTTTATGAAGAGATCAATGGAATATGAGGTTGGTTATGACCTTAGCATAATATGGCATGAGTTTTATTATTTTGGTATCATATGTTGAGTGTTTTTAGAGGAAATATATCTGATGAGATGACTGATAGAGAGTAGTTGTATACATAAAATTATATGATTGTGTATTTTCATGAAACACTTTGAAGATTTATTAGCCATAATGGCTTATGGTGTCTAAAGGATAGATGTTTTATGTATTAAGGATAATATTAGAGTTTTTAATAATTGTATCATATGTTCAAGTTAACCCAAAAATATATTTGAAAGTAATAATGGTTTTAGAAGGTATGTTTAGGTCTCATGGTCCTAAAGTGTCATTTTGATCATTTTTGGATGCCTAATATGGATGGTGATTTTAATGAGAATGAATAAGTGGTTTGTATGAGGTATTTAATATTATTTTCATGAATCATTCCCAGGTAATTTGAGGTCTTGATATGCTTATATGTGTGTTTTATGGTCAAAAGTCTGAGTTGACCATTTTTGGTAGTAATGACTGATTAAAAAGTGCCCAAGTTGCTCATATGGTGGTCTAAGGTGAAAATAAGCTTGACAATAAGTGATTAAAGTTGGTTTTGATATGTAAAATGATTAAATATTGTTTTTAGATGCTGATGAGGTGCTCAGATGTGATTTTAACCATTTGGTCAAGGTGTTTGTTGTAGGTTTTGGTCTGTATACATAGAATGCTTGGTTTTAAGGATCACTTAAAGAATGAAGATGTGTCATGAAGTATGTTTAATTAGGAAGGTTTTAACATGATTTTAAGATATGTTATAGGTGTTTTCATAGGTTTTTTAATCCTTTTGTGCTAAGTGGATCGTTTTGAGTGGTCACTAGCTTCTATTCTCAAGAACATGTGTTTGGTTGCCTAAAGGAAGTCATGGTTCCCAAAGGTGTGGAGGCTTAAAATTTGGCTTGGAAGTTATTTTTTATGGTCTCCAATTGTTTTATATATCTTAGGTGTCTATGTTGACCAGAGGTGGACTTTTTACTAACTCTGGCTTTGAAGGCTTAGTGATTTGGGCATGTTTGGAAAAGTGGTCAAACTTTAGAGTTGGAGATTATAAATTTAAAACTTAGTTAAATGGGATAAATGGGTATCTAAATAATCTATTATAGTGGTCTATAACTGAGTACATTTAAAATTATTCAATTTTTGGTGCTCTAAGAGGCCTAATTGGCTAATAGGATAGTGAAGGAAGTATAGAGAAGAAGCAAAGTTGGAGGCTAATTTTTAGAATATCTAAAGGGGAATAGTAGTGTATCTTAGATATGGATTTTTAGGGCTTGAATTGATAATAGAAAATATTTATGAGTTCTAAAGCAGCTAGATAGGGTTATAAGGGGTCTGAATAGGCATAGTGAAGAAAATGAAGATTGTTGAAAAAAAATTCCAAAGGAAGATGGAATTTTTGGTTTTAGATGAACATGTTAGCCTATTATAAGTGTCTTATAAGTATGGTGGTATGCTTGGAGTACCTATACTAGTCTGTAATGTGCTTTGATAATATTGGTATGTAAGTTTACATGGTGTTTTAGTGCTCATGTTGCTAATTGAGTTGATGGTATCTATTATTGAAGGTCCTACATGTATGCATGGGTTGTGTTTACTGAGGGGGAGCCTTAAAATTAGAGCAAAGTGCTATGGGGAGCTATGTTATCTTACAAATTAGTGATAGGTCTAAGGATCTTGATGGTTCAAGAGCAACTTCTAAGTGAGAGCATTTTCCAAGGGGGAGTTGTGCCTATTTGAGGCCAGAATGGTACTTTCTCAAATGTATTCATGAAGGTGAGATTAATTTCATGTGTTTATTATAGCTTACTTGTTTGATTTCTATGGTGCCCAATGTTGAAGGGTATCCACTTTGTCATTTTAGCAAAGGGGGAGTGAGAAAAAGAGTGTTGTCATCAATGACAAAGTAGCAGATTATTGGGATATTTATGGTATATGTGTTGTCATTGATGTCAAGTAGCATTAGTGATGACAAAATGGTCTAACAAGTTAGAATGATGGAATATGGTGGTCTAATGTGCTTGGTGCAGTATGATGCTTGCATGAAGGTTCTTTAGATGAATGTATGGTTGCATGGAGCATGGTGAGGATCTCAATGTTCTTGGAATATTCATGTTGGACATGTATATAATTTTGAGAGATTAGGTAAATGACTTCCAAGTGGTTGTAAGAGGTCGAAAAGTTAGTTTGGCCATTAGCCTAGTTGGCCTAAATGGAATAATGAAGTTATTATGAATAGTCATGGTGATATTCTAAGGTATAAGTGATTGTATTTGTATAAGAGACAATTTATTAAGTGTATTAAATGATTTTTACCATGTATCAGATCTAGAGATGAAGAGGAAAGGTAAAAAGTTGGTTTGTGTTTTTGGACTAGCTTACAAGGTGATCTAGTGGCATCCATTAAGGGGTGTTGTGATATTTTTAGAATGAATATACTATTAAGATGGATCTACAAGGTGATAGAGGTTCAATACAAGGTGTTTTCCAAGTTTCAAGTTAATAATTGAAATAAAAAGTTAGAAAAGTGCTTCCAAGGCTTCAAAGTGTGCTATAAATGAGTGCAACAAGCCCAAAAGGAAGTTTCTCATGATTTTTGGAATGTAAAAGGTTTTCATGGGAAGATAATCTCTTTAGAGTATTTTTATAAGGTCCCCAAGAATTTTTTCCAAGCATTTTTTATTTGTTAATGGGCATAGATTTATGAATGATCATTAATAAGCTAAGGAGGTTTTTGAGTACCAAAACCCTAGTCTTAGACCTGATAGATAATATCTTGATGGTTTAGGATTATAATGGATTGGGTGATAAAATTTGATTATTTTAGGTTGTATAGGATTATAATAGGTTTTTTGAAATGTATTTTTTGTCTCTCAACTATGTGTGGGCCCTACAAGAAAGTGCTTTTTAACAATAATTCTGATATTATGAGAGATTTATGAATATTATTAGGGGAAATATTAGGTATGTGATTAATATTATGACTTTTACCAAATTTATATGTAAATTTTTAGTGGGATTCATCTTTATGTGTCAAATTTATTTAAGTTCAAAGTTTCCTAGTCGCTAGAAGCCTAAAGAAGAAAATAGTAGTCTGAAGTAACTTTTTTGTTAAGGATAGTTTGAAGTGATTCAAGATGATTTAAGATTGAAAAAGGAAATGGGGTTGAATTATAAGTCTAAAATTTTCATTATTATCCATTAGGATAGGTTGAAAATATCTGCAAGTGTTCTTTCTAACCATTGATCATGGTAGTCTTTTTTGTGTTAAGACTGTGAGATAGTGACATGAGGAATTGGTCTGTTAGACCAGTGGAAGTTGGTTGGACATGATAAATAAATATTGGAGGTTGACATATATATGAAAAATTATTAAAACATGTTTATTATATTTCTTGTAATCACACTTACAAGTGTTAAAAAATAACTTGTTTATGACTATGTTCCTAAAGGCTATATGAAGTTTGAGTGGTTTGTTTGAAGAAGCAAGTTTGATGTTGTTTGAATAGTGTTGGAGTATACATTGATTTTTATGTTGTTATATAAGTTACAAATATTTATGATAAGGTATTTTATGTCATGATATTTCCTTGATTAGATATGGAAATTCAAAGTTCTTTGCCTATGTTTTTGAAGTACTTAACTAGTTTGAGTAATTAGTTTATTTGAGTTGGTTTGGAACTATGTGAGATATGTGAAGGTAAAAAATGGATTTACATGAATTTTTTAAGTAATGGAGGACCTAGCCATTTTTTTTTATGTGTTTTTTGAAAAAAAATTTTATATGCCTCAATTATTCTTGAAAGTATTTTCTAGTTGTTTGCAGGACTTGGAGCGAGAGAGAGAATGGCTTAGATGGAGTAGTGGTTTGGAGTTCCAGGTGGATTGGACACTTTGGGAAGTGTGAAATGATATTATTAGATCCATTTTTATGTTTTTTAAGCATTTATGAGGACTATTATTCATGTATATGGTCATATATGGTGAATTATTTTTAAGGGCTAATGCATTAGGCCTAATTGAGATCTAAAGGAGGATTAAGCTTATTTTGAAGTATGGACATCCTATGGAGTGTTTTAGTTTGATTAATGACTTGTATGAGGATATTTTATAATTTTAAAAAATGTGTGTAAAATATATTGGTCGACCAAGATGGGTTAGATGAAAGAGTGGTATATATACTAGGTGTATTTGGCCTATTTGGGAAGGTGAAAGATTGTCTGTGGACAAAAGAGAAGAAAAGAGCTCAATCAAGGAGAAGAGATTGGTTTTTGAGGAACATAAAAGGGATAAGATTATAAATCAAGTTTTTTTTATTAGGTTCATGATCTAACAAGTCATTGTACCTAATAGTCTAAAGGGTGACTTGGTTGAGCAAATGAGCTAGGAGTGAATGCCTAAAGAAGAGAAGCATGTTTGATGGTGTTAAAGCTAGAGAAGGTCATAATCAGGTGTAGATGACATAAAATTAATTTTTTAAATCATAATTGAGGTGGTTGAATGGGTACTTATCACCTATGGGGTTGTAGCCTCCTTTCTAGTTGGAGTTAGCTAAAGGTCTAATAAGTGTTGGACTAAACTAAGGGGTAGATGCTCATTGATAAATTGGTGCTGGTCTAAAGTATCATGTTTTTGATATCCTTATAGGACTATAGTCCATTAGCTTTCAATCTTGAGATTGGGTTTTATCCCCCATGAGGGTTTCACACATAGATGCATTTTACTTGTGTTAATTACTCTTGATCTTGCTCATGTGTTGTTTATGTTATGCTTAAGTGTTTGTTTCATTGGAATGAAATGGAATTGATCATTATATTTTGAGAAATTGATTCACCCCTCCCTCTCAGTAGCTACTTCCATCATATTATTGTCCTACCCTTAATCAAAACTACTATGATTATGTGAAAAAGTGTGTTAAGTGTCATCAACACACTAATCTACATCATTCACCTAGCCATAGTCTTCATATTTCTACTAATTTTTGTCCCTTTTCAAAATGGGGTATAAACCTCATTAGTGAAATAGATCCCCATTCCTCATAGTGATACCACACTTTCATCATCATGATTGAGTATTTTACCAAGTGGGTAGAGGCTACTCCTCTAGTCTCGACCAAGTGGAGAAGATTGTCCACTTTATCAACCATCATATCATCTACAACTTCTGTGTTCCTCATAAGATTATCACTAATGTTGGTAAATATTTTAAGAACAAGAAAATCCAAGGTGTATGTGATTCATTTATCATTAAGTTAATTTTCTCCTCACCTTATCACCCTGAAGAAAATGGATAGGCCAAAGCATCTAACAAAACTCTTAATGACATGGTAACTAAAATGGTTAACGTATCTAGTCAAGATTGGAGTTTGCACATCCCCTTCTCCTTATGGAATTATCATACTAGCATTAGAACCCCTACAGGTACCACCCATTTCTCTCTTATGTTTGGAGTGGAGGTCATCTTTCCCCTTGATGTCCAAATCCCATCTCTTCACATATCTTTGTAATATTTTTTTTTTGAGAGTGATTATCATCAACACCACTTAGCTCAGCTTGAGCTATGTAAGGAGCACCATTTAGTATCCATTACCAATCTCTATGTATATCAAGAGCACATTAAGAATGCCTATAATAAACACCTCAAAGTATAAGAATTCAACATCAGAGACCTCATCCTAAAGGAAAATTAGGTGAGGCAAGTTTGATTTGAATTGGCTTAAACCTTATATTATAACCCATAAGTATGGATTAGGAGCTTATTGGTTATCTTCTCTCGAAGGCCACCTAGAACTTGATCCCCTCAATGCTTCACATATACATCAATTTTTTTGTTAACAAGGATCAAGTTTACCTTTTCTTTATCTTAAGCTCATCCCTTGCTATCCACCCACTTTCATCTCCCTATTTTAGGGGCAAATAATTAAAATCAAATCATGTGATTATCCATCATAGTCATAGCCCAATATTGAAAAATAAGTACCATGACTCTACCCATGGCATGATTCTCATGGTACTTTTTTACCCTTCATTAGGATGGATTCCCACAATCATTTTCACCTAAACCTCTTTACACCTAATAAACCTTCTTGTGATTTTAGTTTTTCCTTCATAAAGGTGAAACCTTAACCCTATATAAACAAGTTTATGTCTAGAAAAATCAAACAAGTAAATATCAAAATCCACACTAATAGCAATCATGGGTTATTCTTAATCATTCATAGACTACTCCCTTGAAGGAAAACTATTGAAAATTTATTTAAAATTTCCCAAACATAAGGTAGACTACTCCCTTGAAGGATAGCCGAGTAAAGCATTTTGTCAAAAACATAGAAATTTCTTGGAAGCTTCCCACATCAATAAAATACCCATTATCACACTCTAAGAAAACCAAACTAATTTTTGAAATCTATAATTATCTCTCAAATAGAAAATTAAGGTAGAATCCACAATTGACTTTCATAAGTAGACTTCTTACATCAATCAGTCTACATAGTTTGGCATAGTCTTATTTATACTAACTATTTGGACACTTACAAAAGAGGCATGCTATTCTCACAAGATGGTTCCATTTACATCCATCTACCCTATAAGCAAGGGATTTTTGAGCTTACTTGAAATTATGTGGTCTAGACACCTTTTTAATCAACTAAAAAATTCTAATGCAAAACATTCAAAGGGATTATGTTTGTTAAGCCAATTCAACTTTAGTTATATTAGTTAAGTCATTGTCAAACCAAAAAAAATAATTCCCTCTTCTTATCCTATCATGAATAGTTGATATTTTCATTAAGATGTTTTTCTCTTGATTATATTCTTTGTTCTCTCATTTAGTGTTATTAGTTACCTTCCCTCATGTGCTTTACCTTAAGCAAGATAAAAACAACCATAATCCTAATTGACATATCCATGTGTGTCATAAGCAAACATTATAATCATAATCAAAAAAATAACAAGCATAATAAAACCATGACATACATGAGAATTAAAGCAATAAAACACTTTCTACCACATGTCTAAAATATAATCAATGAAATCCAAATACTCATTAAGATTTAGCATGTCGTAAGAAACCAAGAAGCATATCCCTATATCAAAACCATCTCATGCCTAACTAAGCCTATATCAGTGTCTAGCATATATGAACATAAGCATAATCCATAAACAATATAACATCACATGATAAAAATTAAACATAAACACAAACCATAAACCATGAACATGAACATAAACAATGATCATATATAGAAACACACACACACACACACACACACACACACACACACACACACACACACACACACACACACACACACACACACACACACACACACACACACACACACACACACACACACACACACACACACACACACACACACACACTCACACACACACACACACACACACACACACACACACACACACACACACACACACACATCTCCTAAGTTGAATAACATAAATGTGTAAAAATAACTATTTATCTCAAAATGTACATTTCACCACATCAAATCACATGTGGGAATCAAAATGATATACAATTTAAATATCAAACATTTTTGAGCTATGTCATACCCTAGGGGCATTACCATCTCCTAGATCACTGCTACATCCTAGTGCCTACTCGCTTGTTATACATGTTGATCCATCAGATGTACTTATTTATGTATCTATAAATGCTACCCACTACCTTGGTGTAGCCACACTAGCACCACCCACCAAGATATTTTTTTACTCACCCCATCGAATCTATTGTAGACACTATGTCAAAACTATGGCCTCATAATATTGTATCTCCTCTATTATAACTAGGTTTCATGCTATGGGGATTCTTCTTGGTGTCCCTGTCTGTGCTACATCTTCTCCTCCTCTTTTCCCTAGAGAGTATCTATCCTATGTAACCAAGGAAATCAAAGACTATGTCTAGTCCCTCTCACCTAGGAGAGTAACAAAATGACCTTTTAAGGTATTAATCTGACCCTATAAGGTGGCCACCTACCCTTATAAAACTATAACCTATACTTGTGTAGTGGCTAAAGCCACTCTTACCTATTTATTAGGGCCAACAAAATCCATGGCCATTGGCCTCACACCTCCATCATCCCCACCAATATCTATAACTACATATAATGGCTAATACCATGTCATATACCCATCTATGAAGCCAACATCATCTACTTGAGGCCTAGATGACAACTCCTCCTAGTCTAGCAAAGTAGGCATAAGATGTGGCTCTAGTAATAATATCTTTGAATCCTATCATATGTACCTAGGGAATACACCCATAATACCTTATACCAAGCCAAAATACCTCCTCACCCTCTCAAATGGGATGAGATTCACCTCCCCATCACACCTATCAAGTATCTATCTATAGCTCTTAAAGGAGAGTGTTTGCCTCCTATAGCTAGGCCATACTAAAAACTAGACATAACACCTCCAGGTGATGTCTCATATCACTAGTGCACCCTTTAACCACTCCACATTATGTGCACCATATCCTAAACCTAACATATAAAAATCCCCCTCCACTTCATAAAGCCAATTAGGAACTCAATCTATGTAAACCCTACCCACAATAACCCCATTAGCCTTAGTACCTAGATATGCTCATAGGCCTAGTAATGTAGAACTAGGATGACATTAATTCCATACCTCCTATGGGCCCTAAACCCCCATATCTCCTTATATATATAAAATTATAATATATACCCAACCAAATATAGTCTGACATAGCAATATCTCGACCAACACCCCTAGTAGCAAGTGTGGGAAATTCCTGCTACTCAAGTCTAGAAGTGTGAAGTATGAAACAATGATCATAAACATCATCATACATCTCCTCTCACATAGATCCCTCAAATATATATTACTATACTTAAACCCCTTATCATGCCATCTAAACTAACCACTATTATATCCATATAAAAGCTACACAAGCTCCTCCCACTCATCATGCTATATATGGTAGATTAGATATCCTTAAAAAGGAAGTCAGGTGATCATATGAACATCTTGTAGTAAGATATTCATCTCACCAATAAATAATAGGAAGGAGTTTTAATGGGATCCCATCTCTTTATGAGTGTTATGACCATGGATACATCCTAAGGCACATGTTGATAATGCCTCATATATCCCAACCTAACCTCATTTATGTGAGCCCAATTGGCTAGGGTCATCACTACTAAATATTTATGAAGATATGTGGCATTCATCATATATTTGTATCTACTTTATGGCATACACTAATTTAGAAACATGGCTTAGTCACCTAAATCATTATCATCTACCCTACCCTTTCAGTAATATATCTATTTCCTTATCCATCCTACCTATCTACCCAATGCCTGCTAAGTTTTCCCTCTAAACCTATAATGTTAGCTCCTACCTAGCTAGGAAACACTCACATAGCCTTAAAAAATTTATATTCTTTCCAAACCTACGTTGGTTGACTGCCAATAGTCATGGTGACCACTGATGGTTATACATTCATATTTTCAAGGACATCGATGGTTGATGGTCAAACCTAATTGTAGATGATCATTGTGGGTATTATAAAGATAGAATACCCAATCCCTATTTTACACTAAATAATACCCAAATAATAAATCAAATATCATAAATTACTAACATAAATCCTAACCCAACCTATGCTAACTACCCACCCTACCAATTACTAATTTTATCTACAACTTTACTAAAATACCACCAAAAACCCTAAATAGGGCATAACAAACCAAACCCAAGCATTTCAAGCTACCCTAACCTCTTAAGCCAATGCATATGCATAAAATCAAGATAATATATCAAATTTAGGATAACCCTTACCTCATTTTATGACCTCCATCGAGAAGTAAAATAAAGACCCACCCATCATCATCGATACTAGTGTGCTCCCTACATCCTTGTTAGTCTATTAAGTCAACTCTCCACCTTAACTAAAAATATCCCACCTCAATAGTAATTATTAGCTCACCATTTACCCAAATTACTAGATCTCTCAGGTGAATAGTAAAAGTGAACTAGATCATTTTCACTTTTCCTTTTTACCTATCAATTTTCTAGGGTTTTTACCTTGACCATCGATGGTCAGGGTGATCATCGATGTTGTCACTTGGGGACCTTGATTATCAATGGTTAAGTGGTCCCACTTTATTACTTTTACCTAAGCAAACCTCTTTTTAGCAAAACCAACCCATTTTTACCCACCCTTGGAGACTGCCTTCTCCAACCCACCTAACCACCCATCATCTCATCATTGGTCCATTTTAGCCCATCTAGCATGTGTTTTATGACACATTTTACCTAGTCCATTGACCAAAATGATAACATTAAAATGATTGACCCTTCATAAACTTGCACCACCTCACACTTCCTACCGTAGATACTTTTAATACTTGACCCATTTGTGTTTTCACTGGGAGTACTTTGTGCCTTAGATACCCACCAAAACACAAACATCACTTTTAAGACTCAAAATTGTACCCAACCACCATGCCTACATGTAGTCACATGGTCCTCTTATCCATTTTCCTCATAGCACTGACCTTTATTATTATCAACTATGGCAACCTAGTCTATGCACTATCTTAGCTATCACACCTTTTATCATACTTTACATGCTTGATTATGCTTTAGTGCCCAACCTATCATCTACCTTCATGACATCCACCTTCATCACCACCTTAACCAACCTTATCAAACCCACACCCAATTCTATTTTACCTCATCAACTCTTGATTTAAGGTGAAACACCTCCTCCTATACTCAAGGTAGTAGGACCTTTAACCAACATCAATTTTTGTTTTGCAACTTGTTAATTCAAAATTGCATAACAAAAAGGGGTAAAATGTAAAGAATAAAAATATTCACACTATGATCCCAAGTGTCAAGTACACCTAGACCACCTTAGAACTCATTTTGGACTAAGATAACCCTATGACCCCTAACCAAGCCTAACCTAAGTTATTTTTCTTAAACTAGCTTAACCTTAGCTTTTACGTATTTGTACCCTTCACCTTCAAGTATCGATAGTCAGGTTTACCACTGATGGTCACCCTGACTATCGATGGTTAGGGTTCACCTCCTTAACCAGAAACATGAAAACCATGTCACCTTTTTTTTATAAAAATAACTTGTCTAAATATAGTTATAAACCATTACATGTGTGAGTTAAAATTAGGAAGCCCAGTTCATGTCTTTTTGTAACTCTCTTGCCTTACCTATAAAAATATAGGAGTAAGAAGATGAAATACATATGCAATTATTATCAAAATATTTTTCATTTAGAGTTCCTTTGTTTTGTAGGTCAATCATCATAATCAATCCAATGATCAAGATACTACGTCAAAGATCCAACTTGTTTCCATAGTTCTACCAAAGCACCAAGTACCATTACTTTTTTAGAATCACGTTAGACTCCACAAATAAGTCAATCACCTCAAGAATCTACCCAATCAAATTTTTAAAAGATAAGTAATTGATTTTTATCATTCAATTACTTTTATCACTTTTTTCATTCAACCTAGAAATAACCCATTTCTAGGGAATCCACTTTGTGATCCCATTAATCAACCATTTATCAATTTAGATCTACACATAGTAACCATTGAAAATTATGCCAACCACCGATGGTCTGTCCAAACACGTGAACATCGATAGTCACCTTAATTACTGATGTTCAGCATAACCATTGATGATTAATATGGTAGTAAATTCCAAAAATATATTTTCACCTACTACCCCCAACCAAATCTAATTTTTTGTGTCTTTGCCTACTCACAAACCCCTGACTAATTTTTTGAAGTAGACCCTAATCATATAGCATTAGTATTAATTAGATTATCATTATTTTAATAATTTTTAGGCTATTTCTTGGCAAGAATTATTTTCTTAAATTTTATTACCTTTTTATTATTGATGTAAGTACTTTCTATTCTATTTATAAAGTTAATTATTTAAAATGTGTGGATTGACAACCCTTGAGGAAGTTCTTGCTTTTAGGATCTAGCTATCACTATGAAATCCACCCTACTATATATATAATAAAAAATTCACTTTATTTATTTCTTATATATAGGTCATCCTTCCAAGCCAAAGAGGAGCTTTTCACAATCTTCTGATTCAATGTGTGCATAATCAAATAGGTTTTCCAACTATACCCTTAGTTTCTTCTCTTCCCTTCTTGAATAATAAGATAAAATTCAGTAAAATAGGGAGATCAAAAATGTATATTCATTCAAGATATGAGATGGAACGATATGTTGACAAAGTGTTCAATGTTTAATAGTGATCGTTGGAATTTGAATATTCAAATTAATAAAGGAAAACTAGTGCTTAGTTTTTGAACTATAACTTTTGATCTAAGATAAATTTATTGTAGTAAAAATCAAAGTTCTAGAGGACATCAAAAAACATGAATTAAATCTAGTTATAGGGTATGAATGTTTGTATAGTTAAAGTTACTAAGCTCCAAATCTAACTATGTGTTTGACCATGTAATGTAAGTGACTCGAGAAGGATATCTGAGTTATTTTAATGGTATTTAGATGTTTCAAGGGGATTAAACTATTAAAGTGTGTTGTAAACTGCATGAGGATAATATGTATGTATTTTTTAGGTTTTAACAATCCATATTTAGTATGAAAAAATTATTAAAAGTTGATTATTTATTTATTCATGGTGTTCTTGTGTACAAGGCTAATGTTTGATAAGATAGAGCATATGCAAAGGTGTGTAATGATGACCATAATCTCAAGGATGTCTATGATGTCATATGGAGTAGATATATGTATTTATAAGTTTTCTTATGTTTATAAATTTCTCAATTAAGTGATAAATGGGTAAATAGGTCTCCATAAGACTTATAAGGGTTACTAAGGCCTAATTGAAAGGCATAGCTGCTTCATTGTGACCCATAGTTGTTATGGCCAACATGTGTGGATGGTATTGAGCTATGTTAGTTTTATAAATAGATAAGACAAATATTATGTTAGACCTAAAATATAATAATCATGATGGATATATAAAAGGTGAAATTAAAGGTGGTGATTTGTAGACTTATAAAAAGAGGTGTGTGTAAGATTTGAAGAGCTAAGGAAAGAAGAAAGCGTGTGTGCCTAGTGGATGGGTTGTAGATTAGATTAGGTTGATGACTGTGTGTATGACCTATAGGTTATATTTATAATGTCAAAAATAGTGCTCTTTTAGGTTTAAATATTAGGGAAAGAAGTGAATAGAAGAAGGATTTATAGGTTTGAGTGTGTAAATGAGGCTAGTTTGAGTGAAGAGGAAGAGAGATTATATCATGCCTATGTGAGAGACTTATATGAGATAGAGATGATTTTTTTTAGGGGTCATAAAATTATAGTTCCATCATCACATGTTGAATACACTAGTTCAAAGGTGGAGATGTTCATATCATAGGTGTTGAGAGGGTGCTCAACATCTAGGTCATAAAGACTTGATCATCTTAGGGGTAGGTCCTCCTTATGGAATAGGGGTTTCACTAAAGTTTGGTTAGAATGACTTGACCATTATTGGGTTAGGTTATCCTTGTGGAATAGGTGTTTCACTAAATTTTGATCAGAAGGACTTGACCATCATAGGGATAAGTTCTCCTTATGAAACATGTGTTTCACTAAAGTCTCATGCTTGCATACTTATTATAGGAAAAGTAGTCCATGTTTTTGTAGGATTGAGATTATGTTTTATTCCCCAAGAGGATTTCCTACTTATATCTTGTGTTATGTATGTAATCTTGCATTATCTATTTGTTCATTGATATAAACATCTTGAATGCTTCATGAATGGTTGTATTGAATGCTAAAGTGTTTTAATGGTTTATAAATTGAATTGTATTATTTTAAACCACTAATTCACCACCACTCTCAGTGGTTTCTACCTATAACAAGTTGTATAGTACTTTTATATACAACTAACCTTTAACTTCCTATTTTGTAGTGATCTCTTCATTTTGATGTTGAACCTACATCTTTTTCAGTTTTAATCTATTTCCTGACATACATTGACACTTTGTACATTGGATATTCTCTTGACACACATGTCATAAGTGTAAAACCATAAAAGTCACTAGAATGACCAAAAAGGTGTATGTTATCACCAAATATTTCATCCTAGGAGAGGGTGTTCAAGCCTCTTCTAGATTTTGGAAACATGGGAATATTTTTAATTATGTGGGTTTACATATAGGTAGAAGTAGACCTCTAAGTTTAAGGGCTAGCTCCCTAAATTTTAATTTGGAATGACTATCACATAGATAATTAATTGCTTATGGGGAAAAGAGTTATAATTTTCATGAATTCAAACTATTCTAAGGGGGTGATACACCAATATGTTTTCCACATGATAATCATGTTGATTTTCACTAAAAAACAAGGCCTACAAACTAGCTTCTAAGTCCTGGAAGATTCTAACATCAATATTTCAATATAGAGGTGATATGCATGAAGAAATAGAAGGTAAATAAACTAGATGAAATATTTCACAATATAATAATATTTTTACACTTTAAAGGATCCTAAATGACCAAAAAGGTGTATGTTATCACCAAATATTTCACCTTAAGAGAGGGTGTTTAAGCCTCTTCTATATTTGGGAAACATGGGAATATTTTTAATTATGTGGGTTTACATATAAGTAGAAGTAGACCTCTAAGTTTAAGGGCTAGCTCCCTAAATATAGCTTGGAATGATTATCACATAGATAATTAATTGCTTACAGGGAAAAGAGTTATAATTTTCATGAATTCAAACTATTCTAAGGGGGTGATACACCAATACATTTTCCACATGATAATCATATTTATTTTCACTAAAAAAAAAGGCCTACAAACTATCTTCTAAGTCCTGGAAGATTCTGACATCAATATTTCAATATAGAGGTGATATGCATGAAGAAATAGAAGGTAAATGAACTAGATGAAATATTTCACAATATAATAATATTTTTACACTTTAAAGGATCCTAATACACTTGAATACACTCTATATGACCCGTTAAAATAGGTACTCTTGCATAAACATGAAAGGATAAGGAAAGCAAGGATATAATATTATCACTAAATTTACCATACATCACTTACACACTTATAAAAATGTTCATGGAATAAAAAATAGACTTATATTTATTTTTAAAAGTAAAAATACAATTTCATTCTAACAAGTCTTCACCATACATGGCATGGTATTATCTTACAATAGCTAAATTAGCTTCTACGTATAGAAATTGAGAGAGAAGTCCAAGAAACATATGAATAATTATCAAACTAATAGGAGATAAAAATTTAGGATAACTAATTAGTAAATATACCATGTAATTTCTCACAGGAAAAATGTCCCTCAAAGTATGAAACATCTTGAAATGTGGTGTAGAACTCCTCTTGCTTGCTCAAAAAATTGCCTTCATCATTTGGCCCTTTTGATCATCCCAAAACTAAATAGGTATATATGTGATGATTTCAATGAGGGGGATGTGTTTTATACATTATCCACCATTCATTTGTTGCATTCCTAATAATTAGGATTCTTCTAAACATGAGTTATCATTGCCTACAATCCAAATAACTCCTCTTTCACCCACCCTTCACACTTACCATCAAAATTGGATTCATTTTTTCTATTAAAATCCATAAATAGGGGTCAATTACACATTTAAATACCTCCAATATATTTATATTCATCAAGTATACCTTAAAAGGCCATCCTCTTAGAGTTTTCACTCTCCCACTAACTTGTTCACTATGGTAGTTTTGACTAGCTGAAGTGGGAGTAATTACAAAAGTAATTAAGAGATATTCTACTATAATAAATGGAAATTAGGGGTTATCTCACGTCCAAATCCTAATACCAATATTAATTTCATCCTTTGAATATCCATAGAACCTAAAAACACCAAAAATAGTTAAAGAAAGCCAATGTCCTACCTATCTATACAAGTAGGCCAGTGCTTGATTTGATGGGGAGGAGACTAAATAGTAATCTACAACCTCAAATCATCTCCTAATCCATTCTAATCCATTTTGATGAATATTCTTCCTTGTCTTCCCAATTGGGTCACTATTTAGGGTTTTAGAGGGTTTTAGGCCATTTTATCCTCTACGTATTATTCATGAAGATGTGACATTGAACAGATGAACCAATCTCACAAAATGATTTATCAAGACCATATTAAACTTTTACATGTTACTTTATATCCCATTAAAAGTATCCAAGTAGGTTCAAGCATTCAAAGTTGTCTACTCAAGCTTTTCTCTTCATTCCCTACAGGCTTAATGAGGTTTGAGCTAATAAATGGCTCTTTTATGATCTCCTTTGCATATAAATAGATAAAAAAAAACATCTTATATCTTCAAAATCAGGTATCAAAACTCATTTTAATGTTATTATAACACTATAAATGGAATAATACCCCTCTTAGGTCTTTAAACCTAGACAAGACCAAGTATGTTTGCTTACATCTTTGTAAGTTTGAATGACCTTTTTGTGTTTTAAGAATATATGGATGGTTACTCATGTTTTCAAATGTATATCTAAACCCATTAAATATTATTATATGGTTTCATCAACTTCAAACTTGCCTTATTATCATTTTCCTTCAAAACCTTCAAGTTTGCATACAAAGGGAGTGCCCTCCATTTAATAAAAAATGGAGGGAACTCCCATATTTTATCTGATAATGTGGATATATGAGAGGATTATACAGGTTATTTATATGGTTTTTGTAAAATTTTATCTTTTTCATATCATTGGACTCTCTAAATGCCTCAAAACCTAAGACAAACCCATGAGAAAGCTAACTATCTATAGGGCCTTGACTATGGACTGTCGGTTACACTATCAAAGTCCCTCCTCTACATTGTATCTATGTTTTAAGCATCCTTTAATATTTATAAAATAATTTTTGAGTAATTTTACATTCTCACACACTTCCTATCATCCATTTTTACACCCTCAAACCATGTCCTTGTTCCACTAGGTTTGACTATTGACTATGTCTCTTGCTTGGAAGAAGCACCTATAGGTGAATTTTCATGATTTAGGATTTTTGTCTATGTTAAAAGGATTATTGGTGTTTAATTTACCATTTTAAATCAATTTATATTCATTATCCTCATGTTTAAACTATGATAACTTTAATAACATAGCTTATTAGCTTACTACCATACCACAATTAGCTACAATTGACTGTGTAGGGATTTTGTAGGTGGACAATATCTTTGAAATATTTTTCATATGACATATTATCCTCCTATAATTATTTGAAGAATTTTTTAACTTGAATGTGTCTCTATTTTTTCAGGTTTGCATGGTTAAGGTCATACCATGAACTTGTAGGACTTCATAGTCAATTATAGGTCAATTATCTCAGGCAAAGAACACACGTAGGTGTTGATAGGGTCAAAAAAAATATTAAAACCTTAAATTCAAAAATTATTGATGAAATTTAGACTATAAATTTTATACTCAACTTAACAATACCACCTAACATGAAGACATACTCCAATATTTCAACTTTAGATTGAGAAGGTTGCTTAGAAGTTCAAACCTATAAACATCACTGAAAGAACACAATGAACAAATATAGAACTTTAGAGCTTCATATAATGGAATAAAATTGAAAAAAATACTCATTTCCTTTTTAAATTTGTTTCCTTAAGATAGGGTTACAATATGGTAACATTTGGATGCATCAAATCTCCTTGCTACATTGTCATATGATATTAACAAAAGTGCTTATTACTCTATTTTGGAGCTTTAGGGAAACCTATTACTCAACATAGTTCTCTCAATTGGAAGATTATTCTCACTTTTTTAACAAATTAATGTCTAAATATGAATATCATATATTTTCTAAAATCCAAAAACATTAAGGGGTTTTTTAAAATGTCAAGATTCTCCTTGTAACTCCCTCATGCTTCTATGGTGCCACCTATAGGTATACAGGTAGTGGGTGTGATTTTAGGTAGTGTGCATTGAATATAATCATTTGTTTATTTTTATACCTTAAAAAATTCTCCAAATTCATCTTTATCACATTTAAGGACTTTAATCAAGATTTAAAACTCCAACTCAATGTTCTTAGTCCCCTGTAAGAGTTGATGGAAGTTGTAAATAGGGTATTGAATGGAAACATGAGCAATAGACATGATGTATGAGCATTAAAAAAATATTATATTATCTAAAAATATCTAAATGGAGTCCATAATGTTTTAGATTAAGGTAAAAGTAGGTTTTGAAGGGGCCCTGAAACCCTTTACAGACCAAAAAAGATAAAGCAATACAAACCGGTTGGACAGGCAAACCCACTGAAAAATAGTAACAAAACTAGGTTTTACATGGACCTAAAACCAAAAAAATAAACTAGTTAAAGCTCCCCAAGTTTTATAAGGACCTGAAACCTAAACAAAAAAACCAGGCTCTATGATCTGAAATAAGAAACTAGGTTTTACAGGGCCTGTAACCTTAAAAAATTCCATGCAATAATAGATCTGCACATTTCAAAGCCATGTTAACATGAGGAAGGGTTTTAATGGGGCCACATAAACATCCACCCTCAGCACCCAATCCCAACCAAAAAAACAATGAAACAATCCCTAGAACTAGCACCACCATCGTCCAATCCATCCACCTAATTGTCAACCCATTCTCCCCCTCTGCTAAACTCAGAGGATTCACCACCTTGGAAATCAAAATTTCATCAAAGACATCTAGAAGCACTTCTACATGAGCCACGCCCCCACAAATAGAAGGCAATGGTGAATAACTAGATCTGGCATCCACCCCTAAAAAACTCATCTTTAATCTTGACCTTGGGGTTACAGCAAAAATAGAGCCCCTCCTGATCCGTTATTATCACATCAACTACCACCACGGGGATCCGTTCAAGGCACTCCCCGCGGCCATACCCTCACCATGCACATTGGTCAAGTATATCAGTGACCAAATCCTCTCCACACACTGGTTTCAATAATCCATTCAAGGAAACAGAGTTTCCCCCATCACGCAATAAAAAAATCTCATTTTTGTGCCATGCTCAACACCATGGTTCCCTTTGCATCTGGGAACTGGTCACCAAAAACCACGACCATGAAGGTTAGGGTTTCAGAATGGCCATATCCATGGCTGCACTCCCTCTTCCCTCATCCCTCCATGGTTATTAATGGATTCCATAATGTTAAAATACTTGAAAAAATATCAATTATCATGGTTTCTAATGTGACATTCTCTATATGGCACCTATAAGTGCACATTCATGGTTGATCAACTATGTATATGGTATTAAATGTCACAGTCCTTTACATGGAATTTGATAGGTCTAGTTCATTTATCATGTTTTAAGGATATGTTAAACACCTTTTAGACTCTTTGTCACACCTCAATGAACATTATGAAAACCTACATATGCCATGATTGTAGTTGTGAACTAGTAAAAGGCTAATTATGTATTCTATATGATTGTGTTATTCATGATGTTGATATTCGAGGGTAATATTGGAAGGAAATAAGTTTTAATGACATTAAATACATTAAGGACATTATATCACACTAATTTTAAACCCTTTTAGAGTACCAAACCTTTTGTAAGTAATGAAACTTGATTGTAACTTCACATGGTTACACCTTCCTACAATTTGAGTTATTTGATCTATGAGATAACTTAAAAACATAAAACCAAGCATGGGAAAAATGTGATAAGGGAGTAAAAATCCTTTATAAATAATATTAATAATTGGATTATATATACCTATCTAAACATAGGCAAAACTTGTAGGGTGTGGGAAATAATAGGCATAAAAACATAGTCAATTGTTAAAGATGGTTCATAAAGTAGAAGCCACCATTCATTAAAATAAAAAAATTAAATTTAATATAAATTATTTTAATATCATCCCCAAAAGTAATTTAATCTAAAACTTATCTTATTGGTTGTACCAACCAAAAACATATTGATTATTTTCATGTGCATAATAGAGTGATGGAAGAGTAGAATTGTTTTATTCCATTTTTGGCACTTAAAAATAATTTAAATCATTAAAATTTTTATAAGTAAGTTTAAGATATATCCAAAAAACTTTTAACATGTTCCACTCTCTCTCATAGGCCATACAACCTTTGAAACCCCTTTATTTCCACTTACTTTCTTGATTTTTTAGTTATCACCTGTAAGTTTTTAGTTATAAAATAAAATTTCTGATATGTACTAACATAATTGATGTTGAGGAGGAATTTAAAACACTTTTATTTCTTGGTAAACCATACCACTTACATTTAATTCTCTAAAATGACCCTAGATGACATCAAATGACACAAAGACTAATTGGACCATGACCAAGGCTAAAATGACATCAAATGACATATAATAAACTATTACACACCAAATTACATTATATTATACCCATATATCATGTTTTGACTATAGGGGATTGACCCATTTTGACTTGTGGTAAAAAATGGTCAACATTCTTGGCAATTTCCCAAGGGTGGTACACTTGTTATTCCATGATCAAAAACCTAATCCTATACATAGGTTTGATAAAAAAATTATTTGGAAAAACACAAAACAAAAAGGAAAGATAACAAAAAATAGGACACACTCAAAAGAAACACACATGTGTTCACTAGAACAATTATGGAACACAACAAAACTAAAAGAAAGACACATAAAACCTATTATACTATATAGAAAAAATCACTCATGAGGTGGAAAATATGATCATACCTTAACTATAGTCAAAGATAGTTCCCATTTCATCTTTTTCACTCCATGAATTTAGCCTAGCATGAGGAGCATGCTCATCACCAATCACTTGCATATGTTTATAGTAAAGAAGTTTACCAATTCTATGCCTTCTTCTATCTACAAGCAGAGTATTTGGAACCTTCATGAATTATTTATATTTCTCTCTAAGAAATTTTATTTGGGATGTAATACTATGATCTATGTCATATCCATCAGATTATCTCCAAAAAAAATTATGTTGGAGTGCATGATAGTTGTCTCAACTTCTCCACCTTCTTGGATAGAAAGTCTTTTATGGTTGGGAGTATTAAGATCTTATTTTTCATGATCCAAAACCTTCGAATGTGGCTCAACATCTGATGGAACTCTTGAATATTTTTTAGGAACTACAAAAAATATCTTAACCTCATTCTTCATGTTCTCAACTTCTTGGGTGATAGCTTCATCAAACTCCTTAATGACTATAGGCTCTTGATCAATAGAATTACTTTCATCCTTTTTATTTATGGAACACTCAACAACATGATTATTATTCTTATTATCAACCTTTATATTATATATAGAATCTCCTGGACAAATAGGATTCTTACCAAGCTTTTCAAACTCTTTACATAGATCATTGAACCTTTGCCATAGTTCATCCTCACTCATAACATGACAATCTTCTCAATTATTGGTGAGAAAACTAACATCATGTTTTTTATAATCATTATCAAACACATCATATATGGTATTATTAGTATGGGAAGTGGCATTACCTAGCTACTCAAATTATTGACATATGGCATTGTACCTTAGCCATAAGTCATCCTATTTTTTCATGAGTATCATCATCCCAGGCATCTTCATCAATAACAAACATGAAGACATTATTATTCCCACTATGGTGTTTAATTATATTCATCAACCTATCATCATCATACTCATTAATAATGTAGTTACCTTCAACAACATGAGAATGTTTGACACTTACCTCAACTCCTTCAAATAGCTCTTCATGCATGATATATGTAACAAGGTTAGTTTTCTCAAAGTATGCATAAGGATCATGATCATATGAATCTACACCATACCCATCCAAGAACAAATAAAAAATTCCTTCAAGTTTAGAAGCACCATCATACACATTAGATTCCTCCTTCTCATGGATAACACAATTCAAGTTAAAACTTGTTTCAATATAGGGTTCAATATGAAACCTTGAAAAAGGCCTAGTTATTATAGTTACCTTGGTTCCACAAATTATCATAAAGTCCAATAAGGACCAATAAGATGATAGGTAGCCACCTATATTGGCTATAAAGTCTCTTGAAAGATAGATTGCAAAGTGAGTAGGAAGGTAAAAAAAAACTGTCATGGAGAGTGGGAAAACTAGAAAAAATATGCAAGAAGACTTTAAATTTTTTGATCAACCATATTGTCTTAGGAGGTGTACCATATAATTAGAGAACTAATTTTATATGAGGTTAAAATTTAAATCCTAGATTATTAGCTACAAATTTGGGCATGACTAAAGTAGAATATCCATTATCAACTATGTAATTGTGTAGCAATTTCTCACTCACTATGAGAGTGAGGAAGAATGGTGGAGGTTTTTAATCCCTAATAGATGGTTCAATAATAATCTTATGGAAATTTTAAATTAAAAAATGACTATGAATTTGATTTGAATTTGAAAGACTAGTAGGGATAGTGGAATACTAATTTATAATAGCTCTTTTTGGATAGGCATATGGAGAACATCCCACAAGGAGATTGATGCTTTGGCACTTTTCAAAGAATCCACTATGTTTAGGGAATAAGTACTCACCTTATATTTAATATTTTGAGGAAAATTATTACTTGGAACTTGATTAATTGAGATACTTTGATCAGACTCCAACATTTTGATTTGAAGGAAGTGTAGGTGTGTTAGGGACTATCTTGCTTACAATCATGCTTTACTACCTTAGAGGGAGATTAGATGAACTTTTAGGCATGTTATTGTCACCTCTTATATCCTTCCTCTTATCCCTTATCTTTTATACAATATATATTCCTTGATTAAGTACAAAAGTGTCTTCCACCAAGAATTTGGTGAAGCTCTCTCCATGAGGTTACCAACTTTCATTTCCTTACATTATGACCTCATCTTTAACTGATAGGAGAGGAATGACTCTTCCTTGAGAAACTAGAGATTCATTTATACCATTATTAGCATCTATGACTTGGCCTTACTACCAATATTATCCTTGTATCAATTTGTTATTCACTTTTACCCTCTCTCTTGCATTGGTGGTGGAGTTAGGATCATAAACATTGGCAGGCCTATTAAAGTTAGGATACCCTTGACCTCTTCATGTCTAAAATTTTTGGCCATATTTATATTTATAGGGATATGGATTTGGATATGCACCTTGTTTAATATTATCTTGCCTAAGGTAATCTCTTAGCATTTAAATTTCTACATCTTTATCCATGGCATTCTCTACCTTTTTAGGATCAATCTTAGGCTTGGTATTTGAATTAGGAATTTGGGCCACATCTAGAGTATTAGTAGAATTATGAGATAGAAGAGACATAGACACATTAGGAGGAAACTTTAGTAATTGAATGAGGCCATTCTCATCTATAATGGAAAGTTTATATTCATCAATAAGAGTGTAAACACTCATAGATTGAAGCAAGATTTTAATATCAGTACCAATGGATCTCAAATTGGTAAGGAACACAAAGCTACTAGGTGGTCTCATGGGAGGAGGAAATATATACCAAGTCTTTTGAAACCTCTCATTGAAGATTCATTTTTTTAAGGACCTATTTTTATGACATTGTGATAATGTATGAGAGATGTATGGTCATTTTCATCTTCAAACCTTGAAGTCAACAACAATCAAAAGTCTTCCCATGATGTGCTACATCTACAAGGAAAATTCCTATACTAGTAAAGATATTTCCCAAAAAGGGACATGACAAGGAGTATAATGGAAATAGTATCCTTGGTGACATTATGGAAACTACAAAAAATTAAGATATCCTTAATGTGTTCACTATATGTAACATGATTCTCATCAATGAATGTAGGCACACCCTTTGTAGAATTAAGAGGAATGTCATCATAGGCTTCAATGTGGATTGAATTATTAGTATCAAAGGTATGAAATAAAATTTTCATAGCCATGTTTTCTTAAATATCTTCAATCTATTCAACCTCTTCACTTCCTTATCTATCAAATCTTCTTATTCTTTATAGGGTTGATTAGGATGAGGATATTTAACTTCAAAAGGAAGTTCAGGTTGAATAGGTGGATTGATAGGATTGATCAATCTAAAATATGATGACATAGTAATAACCATGAATTATGAGAGAAAACTTATGACAAAACAATGGCCTTTAACTAGATTTTACCTTGAATAGAGTTACACAATGTTGAGTATCACAACAATTTGTAGCTAATGTTATCAAGATCAACATTCACCTTGAAAGATTATCTTGAAGATAATGGGTCCCACCAAGCATCCTATAAATTTTTTTACAAAATATTTCACCCAATAATAGAGTTTTCAATCCTTTTAAAATTTTGGGAAACATAGGAATACTTCTAGGTATGTGGGTTTACCTATAGGCTGAAGTAGACCTCTAGGTTTAAGGGATAGCTCCTTGAATATAGCTTGGAATGATTATCTCATAACTAACTAATTTCTTGTGGGAAAAATAGTTATAATTTTCATGAATTTAAACTTTTATAAGGGTTGATACACTAATATATTCTCCATATGACCATCATATTTATTTTCACTAAGAAACTAGGCCTACAAACTAGCTTCTAAGTCCTAGAAGGTTCTAACATCAATGTTTCAATATAGAGGTGATATGAATTAAGAAACATAAGGTAAATGAACCATAGGGAATATTTCACACTCTAATAATAGTTTTAAAATTTAAAGTATCCTAATATGCTTGACTAAACTCTATGTGACCTTTTAGTATATGAACTCTTATATAAACATGAAAGGATAAGGAAAGAAAGGATAGAAGATTATCACTAACTTCACCATACATCACTTTCACACTTAAAAAAATGTTAATGAAATAAAAAATAAACTTATATTCATTTTACAAAGGAAAAATACAATTCCATTATAGTATGGCTTTTCCATACATGGTGTCGTATTACCTTACAATAGCCAAAATGTCTTCTACTTATAGAACTTGAGAGAGAAGTAAGAAGAGATAAGTCTAAGATTCATAATAACACTTTTCAAACTGAAAGGAGTTACATATTAATTATAATTACTTAGTAAATATACCATTCAAGATAGCATAGTATAAATGTCCCTCAAAATATGAAACATCTTGAAATGTGGCATATAATTCCTTTTACTTGCTTAGATTACTATCATCATCATTTGGACCTTTTAAAACATCCCAAAACTTAATATGGATATATGTGATTATTAAACTAAGGTTTAGGGTTTTTAAACATGCTCTAACATAGATTGGTTGCATCCGGTGAATTACATTTAAATACATCATATATCCTTAAATTCATTAGGTAGAACTTAATAGGCCATCCACTTAGAGTTTTCACTCTCCCACTAGCTTGTTCACTATGACAATTTTGGTTGGCTAAAGTTGGAGTAATTGTAAAAGTATTTAGGAGATCTTCTACTAAAATACATGGAAATGATGGGTTATTTAAAGTCTAAATACTCCTACCAATATGAATTTAATCCTTTTAATCTCCCTAGATAATGAAAAACACCAAAAATAGTCAAATAAAGTCCATTTTTTCCCTATCTGTACAAGTAAGGAAACATTCATGTTGATGGAGGAGGAGACCTTGAGAGTCCTCTATAACCTAAAATCCTTTCTCAAGCCATTTTAGGCCATTTATATTCATCTCCTTTGTCTTCCCAATTAGGTCATTATCTAGGGTTTTATAAGGTTTGAGGCCATTTTTCCCTCTAAGGATCATTCATGAAGATGTGACATTAAACATATGAATCAATCTCAAAAAAATATTTCTTAGGGATATCATAAAATTGTCCAATAAATTTTATATCCCATACAAAATATCCAAGTAAGTACAAGAATTTAAAGTTACCTATTCAAGATTTTATCTTCATTCCCTATACACCTAATGAGGTTATAGCCAAGAAACAACTTTATTACAATCTCCTTTGCATTGAAAAAACTCAAAAACATATTATATCTCCTCAATCATGTATCCAAACTCATTAGAATGTTCATATAACATTATAAATGAAAACATACCCATCTTAGGGATTTATACCTAGACAAGACCATGCACATCTACCTACATATTCACATGTTTGAACCACCTTTTTGTGTTTTCGGCATATTTGGATGGTTCCTCATGTTTTTAAATGTCTATCTCAGCCCATGACATATTATTATAGGGTTTAATCAAATTTAAACTTTCCTTATTATCATTTTCCCTGAAAACCTGTAGGTTTGCTTACAAAGGGAGTGTCCTCTATCTGAGATAAAATAAATGGAACTTACCCTATTTTATTAGACAAGGTGGATATTGGAGAGGATTATCCACATTATGGATATGTTTTTCTCAAAATTTTATCTCTTTTTAATATCATTAGACACTCTAAATACCTCAAAACCTAAGACAAACTCATGAGAAAGCTCATTATTTGTAGGGTCTTAACTATGGAGTATAGGTGGCACTACTAGAGTCCCTCATATACATTTTATATATGTATATATATATATATATATATATATATATATATATATATACATATATATATATATATATATATATACATATATATATATACACATAGATATATATATATATATATATATATATATATATATATATATATATATATATATATATATATATATATATATATTAATAGTCATTTTAGATGTCTAAAATCATTTTCTATGTGTTTTACATGATCACACACTTCCTATAATCCATGTTTACACCCTTAAAGCATATCCTCGTTTCACTAGGTTTGACTGTTGACTATGTCTCTTACTTATAAGAGGCATCTATAGGTGAATTTTCATTATTTAGGCCTTGAATTAGTGTTAAAATTCCTTCCTAGATTTTTTTTAACCATTTTACATCCATTTATATTTATTCTATTCATGTTTAAGCTATGACAACTTCAAGAACACAACTTCTTAGCATACTACCATATCATAATTAGGCACAGTTGATTGTGCATGGGTCCTGTAGGTAGAAATTAACTTTGAAATATATGTCATATTATCTATGATCCTCACATAATTCTCTAAATAATTTATTAGCTTTCATGTATTTATTTTTTTAGGTTTCCATGCTTAAGCTCATACCATGAACTTGTAGGACCTCGTAGTCAACTATAGGTTAGTTATCTCAAGCAAAAAACACTTTTAGGTGTTAATAGGGTTAAAAACACAATATTTTAACCTTAAATTAAAACATTATTGATTAAATTTAGACTTAAAATTTTCTCCTAAACTCAACAAGTCCACCCAACATGAATACATACTCCAATATTATAATTTTGGATTGAGAAGGTTGCTTGGAAGTTCAAACCTGTAGACATCACTAAAAGAAAGCAATTAACTTATATGGAATTGTTTAACCTTATAACACATAAGAAAATTGAAAATAATAGTCATTTTATTTTTAAATTTATTACCATAGGATATGGATACAATATGGGAGCATTTAGATGAATCAAATCTCCTTTCTACATTTTCATATGATATCAACAAAAGTTCTTGGTGCTCTATTTTAGAGCTTTAGGGAAACTTGTTCCTCAACACAATTATTTCAATTAGAATATGATTCTCACTTTATTTACCAAAATAATTACTCAACTTTAATATCACATCTTTTCCAAAATCCACAAACTTAAATGGGTTTCAAAACATGTCAATATTCTCCTTGTAGCTCCCTCATGCCTTTGTGGTGCCACCTCTAGGTGGACATTTATAGCTATAGAGGTAGTGGGTATGAG
The DNA here is from genome assembly GCA_037957365.1 of Torreya grandis. Lineage (NCBI taxonomy): Eukaryota > Viridiplantae > Streptophyta > Pinopsida > Cupressales > Taxaceae > Torreya > Torreya grandis. Next base: position 561,409 of record JARHVA010005723.1, read on the forward strand.
TTTAGGTCATTTTCATTGAATATAATAATTAATTTAGTTTTATAAATTTTCAAGTTTTCCAAATTAATCTTTCTCACCTTCAAGGACTTGAAGTAAGATTTAAAACTCCAACTCAATGTTCTCAATCCCCTATAAGTGTTGATGGAAGTTGTAGATATGTCAGTGAATGGAAACATGAGAAATGAAAATGATATATGACCATTAAAAAAATATTATATTATCTAAAAATATAAATATTTAGTCCAAAATGTTATAAGACTTGAAATAAGATCAATTTTCCTAGTTTCTAACCTAACATTCTCTCCATGGCACCTGTAGGTGCACACTCATGGCTGACTGATTGTGAATGTATATGGTATTGACTATCATAGTCCTTTAAATGGAATTTGAGAGTTATATTTTATTTATCATATTGTAATTATATGTTCAAAACCTTTTATACTCTTTGTCACACCTCCATTAAAATTATGAAAACCTTCATACACCATGACTGTAGTTTTGAACAAGTAGAAGGTTGACTACATACTCCATATGATTGTGTTCTTAATGATGTTGATATTGGATGGTAATATTTAAATTAAATATCTTTCATGAAATTAAATACATTAAAAACATTATATCACTCTCATTTGAAACCCTTACAGAGAACAAAACCTTCTTTAAGTAGTGAAACTTGACTGTAACTTCACATGGTGACACCTTCCTACAATTTGAGTTATTTGATCCATAAGATAAATTCTAAAAACGAAACCAATAATTGGAAAAATTTGATAATGGACTAAATTTAATTTATAATCAATATAAATAATTTTATTATATATACCTATCCAAATAGAGGCAAAACCTATATGGTGTCAGAAATAATAGGTATAAAAACATAGTCAACTTGATAAAGATGGTTCATAAAGTATAAGCCACCATTAATTAAATTAAAAAAAATTAAATTTAATACTAATAATTTTAATATAATTCCCCAAAGGCATTTTATTTGAAACTTCTCATACTGGTTATACCAACAAAAACACTATTGACCATTTTCTTGTGCATAGTGGAGCGATGGAAGAGTAGAATGGTTATAGCCCATTTTTATCACTTTAAAAGCATTTAAAGCGTGTAAATGATTTTAATTAAGTTTAATATCCATCCAAAAACCTTATCCCACATTCCAGTCTCTTTCATAGTCTATATAAACTTTGAAAATCCTTCATTTCCACTTACTTTCTTGATTTTCAGTTATCACCTACAAATTTTTAGTTAGAAACTAACATGTTTGATAGGGACTAACATAATAGATGTTGAGGAGGACTTAGATAAATTTTATTTCTTGTAAAACCCTACCACTTGCATTTAATTCTCTAAAATAATCCTTAGATGACATCAAATGACACAAAGACTAATTAGACCACGACCAAGGCTAAAATGACATCAAATAACATAATTAACTATGACACACACTATGAAACTATATTATGCCCCTATATACAGTTTTGACTATAGGGGGTTGAGCCATTTTGAATTATGGTTAAAAAAGTTCAACATTGACATAGATGAATGTTAAGACCATGACATAAATGACAAAGGTTTAAAACACATTAAGTGACATTTATGACTATGTTATGACTTACCAATACCCTGTAGGAAGTTTAAATATATAAAGGTTGAATAAATTTGACCAATGGTCAAATTTGGTTAGTAGGAAAATAAAATTAGGGCTTTTAATAAGTCTACACAGACCTCCTTCACCTCATAACACCTTGTGAAAGTGTTACATTCATCTTCTTCCTCTTACTTGATTATGTCCTCACATGATCACATATATTATAGCCTACCTAAATGTGACTATAGACTTCAAAATTTAATTAACCTTTATCTTGGTTACTAATATTCTTCTTGGTCTTCAATGTAAAATATTCTAGCCATTCTCTATACCATACTCATCCATCACATCCATCTTCTTGACCTTCACAAAAGTTCATAATGTATATAATCCTAAATATCTAAACCAAAATATCATGGATGTAGGTACACATTTGGTACTTGACTATAGATTTAAAATGCCATTCCACTTACCTTATTTCTCCCAAGATATGAAATGTTTATCTTTGATATGATTTATAATTCTATAGTCATATAAAATGCAAAAATTGGTAACTTCAGCATGGTTAATGACACCCAACCCATAGGTCCCTTTTGCTTTCTCTCATGACCCTCATATGCTTATTTTCATTGATTCACAGTCATTTTTAGCCTTTCAGACTTGATCTTAACTATGTTAGTACCCTATTTTCATGACCAATCCATCCCTCTATGTCCCATCTCCTTAGGAAAATAGTGCCACACTAGGATAATATCACCAATGCCACTCTTATCTAATTTTGGCACTATTTTCCAAGCTCATTTTTGGCCCCAAAAATCAATTCTTTTAAGTTTTCCATCCTTATCCTTGTCATCCTAATGTGATAAAATTCAATCCATAACAAATAGATCCCTATAAAATCCCATTCAAAGATCATTTAGAAAGGGTTGGAAAATATCACAAAACAAATAAGAATACAAGCAAGACTACTCAAGCACATTTCTCTATTCTCTGCATATAACCATCCAATACTATTTACATCTTATTCAAATTCTTACACCAATCCCTAATCATCTCAAGCACATACATTTTAGCATTTCCTTGCATTTTCATATCACAATTGCACCAAGAACTTCCAAAGGGAGAACTACATATGACTTGATCCCTTTTTAGAGTATTGGTATGTAGGTAGTGTTCCCACACATGGGGTGTGAAGCACATCCAATGTATCTTACACACACTAACCCCCTCTCTTATTCATAATTGTTCAAACATAATATAAGATAGGGTTTGAAGAAATAATCTTCTCTATATGGAGATAAATAGACTTTCAACTACTAAAAATTCAAAGATAGGGTCAATAGAACTACCAAACAAAACCTAGAAAGCTCATATACTCAAGATAACAACATCAGACAAGGATTATAACACTGGTTCTACTCATCCAATTTAGGCACTCTTGTCTAATTAGAAAAATAAAGTCAGAATCTTTTTTGTGATGGTGTCCTAAGCCTACATAGTGAATATCAAACCTTGTCTTAGTCAGATTAACACCATTTAAGATAAGTCTTATTTTCTCCCTCTTATTACTATTTTTAGAAAATCTCTAATTACAAATAGATTTCAAAAATTAGTAGTTTATTTACTACATATTATTTACTGACTATTAATCTAGACCCTTTAACTAAATTAGGAATAAAACCCCAATTATTCCCAAAATCATTAAAACATTTGGTGAACCTGACATACTTTGTTTGTGCATAAAAACCTTAGGGTAAAATTCCTATTGATTTTTCATCTATTTTTTTAATTTTTTACCTGCATAATAAAATAAAAAATTATCATTAAATTTTAAAATTTCATATTAATTTTAAAATATTTTTCTTTTAAACCCTAGTTTCCCACACTAGGTTGCAATAATTTTCCAATCATTTTATGAATTTTTACTAACATATTGAAATTAGAAAATCCATTCAAAATTAAAAATTTTATAGTAATTTGTCAAAATATTTATTTTTTCCAAACCCTAGTTGCATCTACTAGGTCCTATTAAATCACTAATTTTACAATAAATTTTTGATTTTTGATTTGTATATCTAACTCAAAAATCCATTTTCAATTTAAAATTTTCATAGTAATTTGTCAAAATTATCATCTTTCAAACCCTAGATGCATACACTAGGTCCTATTTTTTGTGATATATTACCTTACATTCTAAAAAAATATATATTTCAAAAAGGGGTTTCACTTATTTATAATTATTTCTTGCACAAAATAAGGAAACCATCATTAATCCTATCATGTACATGAATGTTTAAGTTTATCATATGTTAACCCAAAGTTTCATTCTTTGTATTTCATTCTAAATTTTCATAATTAGAGATGATAGTACAAAATTTATTGCTCAAATTGCACAAGATATTGATATTTTTTTTTGCATACTCTTTCTCTCTTATGAGGAATAATGTCCAAATCTATTATACTAAACATGTTAGACATATTATAGCACCTGACAAAGTTTCTTATGCATTCATACAAAAATTCATGCTTTCTATCCCTTTATTTTTATCTCTCATATGATTTTTTTTTTTTTTTAATGTTTATCATGCTAAACATATTACAAATGCCATAACACATGCCAAAGTTTTTTATGAATTCATGCACAAATGCATGCTTTCTATCTCAAACTTTCTATCCCTCATGTGGAATGCTCTTTATAAAAAAAAATTTATACATATTATAACTATAATTACATGAATTTTATCCCACATACATGGCTCCCACCTAGCAGATCCATTACATAAGCTAATAACCATTTTTCAAGTTTCAATGTCATATCTTATGAACAATAAAGAATTTTCTTCTCCTCCTCTCCCCCAAGAGGGTGATAGCCACTTTCCATCAAACTAGGTCCATGATATCACCCCTTCAAAAGGTGAGGTAGCCTATAATATTGTTCATAAGGCATACATTTATCCTATAACTTATTCAAAACCTCTTCAACATATGTGTTTACATATTCAATCAGAAGCAACTAGGGTTTGCACTTGTGAGACTCTAAGGGTTCAAATCACTAGTATGAGAAATTTAATTTTAGATTTACAAATTAAGAATTAGTTATTACATGAAAATATCACAACATTGGAAAATCAAATTATAATACAAAAGCTTCAAAGGCACCCTAGTGCCAATCATGTATATGTACCTTTAACTAGTCAATTGGTTGCAATAAATGTTACATATCAAGACAAGAAATCACAAGAAAAGGATCAAAAATAAAAATAAAAGAAAGGAACAATACCATAGGCAAATGTAAATCATGAAAAAGATTCAACTATACCTCTCTAAAATGAGGCTCAACTTTAAAATTAGTATGGGTTTGGTCAAAAATATCTACACTAGTTTGATTTTAAAGGTTAAGGATTGGGTAAGCATGCTCAAGGAATCACTACTCCTATTCTAGTAGTTGATAATGTTTGTCACCAAGGTTTAGGATTTATTGAACATCCTAAGGCAAATAATTCACAAACACAATTTATCAAAGGAAAAGATCTAGATATAACAAAATTCAACACTAGCATTCCATTGGTTCATGATCAAGATGATAATGAAGAGTGGAATAATATAGGTTATTATGATTTCAAAGATACCAATAATGAATCAAAATATTTAGAATCATATTTTTAGCCTTTCCCTCATGCTTCAAAATCATGTATAATTCTTTTGTTTGATATAGGGCACCATGATAGGGAGTCTCCTATAAGACTCATTGGTTAGTATCATCTCTTATTAACATTACCTGTACATAGTCTCCTAATGATTTATTATACATAGCTCAACCATAAAAAATAAAAAAATAATAAAACATATCAAAAAATAAAAACACATTCAAATATGTCGAAATACCAAAAACATTCAAATAAAATTTCAAAATTCAAAAACATTTAAATAACTCAAAACACCAAAAATATTCTGATTATATGCCTCATCCATGCTTTATATTTCTACTATCATACTAGACTTATGTTTTCTATTCTATGATATTGTTTGTCAATTTATTTACATTTCCATGATTCACTTGATCTCCTAAGTGTATGTGATAATTAATTTCATACCAACATGCTTGTTTCAACTATATGTGTATGTGGCATTTGAACATGCCTTATATGATTGATTTCTAATTTGATTGACATGTGCCCATGTCCCTTGTTTTCTTGGCCCATTGGCCACCATTTTATGCTTCTTGCTTCTTACTTTGTGTGCTTGTTTTTTTTTCTTCTCATCATTTGCAATGCCATGATCCAAATCATGCATTATCTTGATTCATGGATGCCATTAAAAACATCATGCTCCATCCCTCCTAACTAACTAATAACTAACATTTCTAATTATAGTTTAGTACATTGCACATGATTTTACATTGTTATATCTATCTAGGCATACCCCTATTGATCTAACAATCTCTCATTACAAACCATGCTATATCTTGAGATATCTTGTCAATTGTCATTGTTATATCATGTATCTTTGTAGTATAACAAATTTACATGGCTCTTTCTTCTGAGGGTAGTCATTATAGGGTCTCCATTCCTACCCTCAAAAGAGGGGGAAATAAACAAGGGTTTTGTCATAGAGATCAGAGTTCTTATCAACCAAAAAATCTAGATTTAGAACATAAAGAACAATAACTAGACATCAAACTAGTCATAACAAACTAGGTAGATAGTAAAGAATATAGAACAATCATCAGATTTAGCCCAAGACAATAGTGCTAGGATTTGACTATAATGTTAGTGGTGCTACTATCCATTCCCTACACTCCTATCCAAATAAAAAAAAACCAAAATTTCCATAAGCATGTAAAAAAGTAGGCTCAGGTATAGATTTATACAGCTAGACCAGTTCAAAATTAACATTTTCAATACACATTTTGCTTAAAAAATCTAGATATAGGGGGAATCATGAATGATGTGATGGCTCTCACTTCTATTTTTAGATATATTAGCTGGTATAACTTCTAGATTAGAATCCATGTTCTAAATATCAATGATTGGGGGTAATGTGCGTGGCACATTTATTTCTTTTATTTCTTAGTTTAACATTATCTAGACATTCTCATTACTTGCATGCCTTATTCCATCTATAGGTGGTTGACATCATTTCGGTGTGGATTTCATACAAGCCTACCCTTTACATTCCCAAGTTCCTAAGTTCCTGAGTGGTTTCCACATAAACTAGATTCTCACTTTTGGAGTGGCTTTCATACAAGCCTAATCTCCATCTTTTGGAGTGGCTAACAGTTCCTAGTTTCCAATATACATGAGAATATCCATGCCAAAATTATTAGATCATAGCATATTCATGGGCTTAAATATCCATATCATATGACATACATTTCATACTAGTATCAGTTCATAGCTTCACTTCATGAGGTAATGATGGAGCCAAAGGACTAGCTATCCTTTGTATTCTTGAGCCACCTATTCAAAGGGATTGGACACATTGTCCAAACATTGATCAACACACACATGACAACTTAGATTCACCTAGTATAAAATTATGGAGGCAAAGGGATAGCCTTTACATTCTTGAGCCACTTTTAAGGAATTAAACACCTAGATCTATTCAGAATATTACTCTTGGTACAACACACATCTAACATCACTCAACATCACAATAGATTTTATATTGGTTCATGTGCCTACTGAGGTGAATTCATTCCATTTTCTTCCTCTCTCTCTCATACCCAACTTTATACATTCTTATTTTATATATAGTGTATCAAGTAAGAAATGATCTACTCTTTATTTTCACTTTTATATTTACACTTCACATTGTGCTCTCTCTGTGCACACCCGACATCACACAAGGTTCTTGAGCTTCACCTTTGTAGGTAAGTTCAGGTATGCTTTCTATTTATCTTTTATCCTAGTATTTCACTTTGTTACATCATTAGAATAAAGGGGGGGGGGGGTAAATGTAGTCATGTAAAATGCAAAATATGGTAACTTTAGCATGGTTAATGACACCCAACCCATAGGTCCCTCTTACTTTCTCTCATGACCCACATAGGCTTATTTTCACTAATTTATAGTCATCTGTAGCCTTCTAGAGCTGATTCTACTTGAACCAAGACCCTCTTTTCATGACTAATCCATCCCCCCAAGTCCCATCTCCCTAGGACAATAACACCAAACTAGGAAACTAGCACTAATGCCACTCTTATCTACTTTTAGTGTTGTTGTCCAAGCTCATTTCTAGCCCCAATGATCAATTCTTTCTAGTTTTACATCCTTATCCTTGTCAGCCTAATGCAACAAAATCTATTCCATGACCAATAGTTCCATATAAAATCTCATTCAAAGATCATTTAAAAAGGGTTAAAAATTATCAAAAATCAATCAAGAATACAAATAAGACTACTCAAGCAGATTTCCATATTCTCTACATACAACCATCTAGTATTATTTCCAACTTATTTGAATCCTTACACTATTCCCTAGCTTTCTCAAAAACACCTAGTTTAGCATTTCATTGCATTCTCATATCACAATTGTACCAAGCACTTTCAAAGGGAGAACTACATATCACTTGATCCCTATTCAGAGTATTGATATGTAGGCAACATGCCCACACACAGGGTGTGAATCATGTTTAGTGAATATTACACACACTAACCCCCCCCATCTTGTTTAAAATTGGTTAGTCATAATGAAAGATAGGGTTTGAATAATAATTTTCTCTATAAGGAGCTCTAAAAAAATTTATCTACTAAAAATTTAGAGATAGGGTCACACAGACCAACTTAAAAAAACCTAGAAAGCTTAGCTATTAAGGATAACAATGCTATACAAGGACTACAACATTGATGCCACTCCTGTTTACTTTTAACACTCCTATCCAATCAAAAAATGAAAGTCAGAATCCTATTTGTGATAGTGTCCTAGGCCTACATAGTGAATAGAAAACCTTGTCTCAGTCTAATCAACATAGTTTAACTAAGTCTTATTTTCTCCCTCTTCCTACTATTTTTATAAAATCTCTAACTACGAATAAATTTTAAAAATCAATATCTTATTTACTTCATATTATTTACTAATTATTAATCTAGACCCTTTAACTAAATAAGTAATAAAACCCTAATTATTCCCAAAAAAAAAAAAATTAATGAAAACCATTTGCCTCCATAAATATAATATGATGCCTTATTGAGTGACTGATGTAGGTAACTATTTGGTATTTTTTGGAGTTTATATGAACATAAATAGGAATAATAAGTTTAAATCAAATGGAAAATGTATATCAAGACCCTTGTTATCATATTTCACTTTTCATTTTCTTGGAGAAGCATCAACTTAGTACGAAAGGCTTTGATTAGCATGAAACCAAAATATTATTTTACCCTAAACACTAATAAAAAACCTTAATATCTACTAAAATGTGTGTTAAGGTCTTATTTTATGATTATGACTTATACCTTAGTGGCATATTGATCATTATTATCCATTAAATGGGATTGGATCACCTTTAATGTTTATTTTACACCTTAATAATCCATCTTTAGGTGCACATAGTCTTTTTGAAGTCTCTTTCAATGGGTAATACATAGACTTGATTGTGTCATTTAGTCATATAAGGCCTAATTAGATCTTTTGATCCCATAAGTTTAATTATAAAATTTAAGACCCATAGATAATAATTGAAGGTACTTCATGTTCTTACACATTTATTTCATTTCCATCATGATCTTAAGCTCATGTCATTTGCCATATTGACATCTACCTTGTTCACTAAAGTCCATGGGAGAAATCTTAAACCATTAAACCTATGAGTGATCTTTTGATTCTTAAGAGAGCATGATTTATAAGACATCATATGAACTACCTAATTGAGATGAATCAAACTTATCTCTTTCTTAATCATATTCTAATATCATGTTGATCTCGTTTAGATACTCTTACACATTAGAAGCTCACTGATCTGCAACTATACCCTATGAAATACATCATATCACTCAAGTTACCTCAAGGAAGACCATTTTAAAGATGAATGTACATCAACCGTTTGTCTTAATTTAAGAGCTTTATTATAAATTAAACATGAACTTGAGAATCCTTGAAGATGAATACACTCATTTGATATATCAAACATGCTAGAAAATTGATAACTTTAACAATCAACATAAGCAACTAGTTTATTTTAAAAATATTATTTATCATGATAAATTACCTAATAATTCCAACATGAAAAATTTCCCATTTTACCCTAAAATTTTCTCATTATAACCATTTTTCTCCATCAATTTTTGAAGTGAAGAAACAAAGGTAAACCTGGACCCTATCTGGATAATTAGGACATAGTGACCTCATTAAACTCTTAGTGATTATCCATAAATATAGGGGAATTATTATTAAAAAAAATGACACTAAATTTAAGTTAATTATAGTCCCTATAATTTACTAATATATATTTACCTCTCTCTCTCTTTCATGATCATACTGAGCAAAAATTGATGGCCTTCTTAGAGCTGCCAAAGAAGTCGATAGGAGAGATAAATTAGCTTCCTAAATTTTAGTACCTAAAAATAAATTAAAACCATGGATTTGAACTTTAATTTAAAAAATAAGGTCTTAAATATTATTTTATGTCAATTATACCTTAAAATTTTGTATAGACAACCTCAAAATAGGCATCTTTAGGACTAAAACTACCATAAACACTTGTGAAACATGATGAAACTACTAAAAATAGTATTTATTGGAATTTTTCATGTCAAAAAAGGTAAATAATGACCTTATTTTTATATTATACTACTATTATCATGAAAAACCTACTTCAAAAGCCATAAAGTGATGCAAAATGCAACTAACTGGGTTTTGAAGTTATCCAAGGATATCACCAACCAATTTGATCAATTATAAATCATTACATGACCTTGAAACAATAAATGAGGCCTATCAAGATTATATAGACTCTTTTCATCACTTGAAACAAATTGAAATGGGTCAAGAGGTGATTAAATAAGCATAAAATTATTATGAACATAACCTTAAACTCATCAAATTTACCTTAAACATTGCTAATCAAGGTTTTAGATGACCATTTCAAAAAAACTACAAGAACAACATAATAACCAATAGGTCAAACAACAACAAAATAAAAATTTCAAGTTATAGGTGTGAAAATTTGACTTGTGAGGTCAAATTTGTCAACAAGAACCAACTAATTCTCAATTTATAAATTAATAATTTTCTTAACTTATATTTTATTTATATACCATGCAATACTTACAATTTTTTTTACTTTAAGTATCATATTATGGTGCTAACACTTTCTATAGGTATTAATTATAGTTTCTATTATGTAACACAACATACATATATGTCTCTTGGTATTATTTCATTTATTCTAAACCATATTATTTTTACCCCTTTTTATTTATTTTAACACCACTTGGATTTTAGTCTATGAGTTACAGCATAAGATCATGGATAGGACTTAACCATTCCTCATAAAAAATTATATATTTTACTTAAAGTGTTTGTTTTATTTATATTATTTCATTTATTAAACATGGATTTTGGTTTTTTCATTTGTAAGTTACATTATAATACCTTGGATAAGACCAGGCTTTCTTTACAAACACATGTTCTCATTTCCTAACAAATATTTTTCCTCCTCACCTTACCTAAGTTTATTTGTCACATGCCAATTTATCTCTAAGATAAATAACCTATTTGATCCATGGATTATTATGGTTAATAAATTTATTAACTAATATTTTATTAAATCTTGATGACATATGATGATTATGGGATAGTTTGTGCTGCTTAATTTACATGATTAGTTTGCTAAGAGTTAGTAGTACTTTTATATTATGTATATTATGATTATTTATTATTATTATAATACATTATTTTATAGATATAATAATGTTTTAGGATAAATACCTTAATTATCATGAGGTGGATACATGACGTATTATTCCCTTAGATTGTGATAGAGGGAGAGCATCATCAAAGAGGGTGGTTAGATGGAGACATTGGGCGATGATAGAGAATGAATATGAAAACCCTTGCACACACCACATTTGTATTTGATTATTGTATTGTTTTATAAATAATTATAGGATGATTTGTTTTATGTTTAAATGAATGATGTGTTATTTTATGATTTCATTAAATTTAGTTGTTATTAATGATCATGTTGTTTATTTGGGTGATTTTTCTAATTTAGCTATAATGTGTAGCTTATCTTGTTTGACATAATTGTTTGGTTAAATGAGTGAAACTTTATATGTTATATTTACCTTACTACCTTATTTGGAATCATTATGTAGTATAACATTTTGATGTTATGTATCCATTAAAATATATATATACATATTTCATTGTTATTGATCTAAATGATATAGGTACTAATAATTAAATATTATAATGAGATATTTATATATGTTTATTATACTGTTGAAAGATAAATAACATTATTTTAAATGTGATTATAAAACATTAAATGTATTATAAATCATATGCTATAGAGTATTTTGTGCTTGACATGGTAATGTAAACTATAGTCTTTGAATACATTATCATACTATTTAATTTATAAGTTAGTTAAATGGTTGGCTTTGCATGGAAGGTTAAATCAACTAAGTCAATGGAAATTTCATGGCATGGCATGAAGGTTATATTATTGTTTATTATTTGAAATTTGATGAGGAAGAAACTTAATTAAAATGACATGCTATTATTTTAAGCATTATATTATGATTATTTTAATCAATGGAAAGGAAGTTACAAGCAATTAGGTTTACTAACCACTTTTTGACTTTGAGTTAAGCATCATTTGGGAAAATCATGGAGTTGTAATTGGGTGTTTTCATGGTGGAAAATGGAAAAATATAGGAAATTCTATTGAGATATTTTTGTATGCATTTATCAGTCAGTTGAAGTGGTCATTAATGGTGTCAAAGAAATTTAAGGAAAAAGAATAATAATAAGAGAATAGGGGTGGTGAATGACACATAGCTCACGACATATAGATAAGAGGAAATATAAGTAGAATAAAGTGGTGAATAAGTTTAATAAGAAGATTTTTTTTTCATATTTGTTTGATATACATATATTTACCAGGTTAGTTTTATAATTAAATTCCTATTTGTAAATTAAATGGGTTTTTGAATTTGGTTACTTGGTTTTTTTTAAATCTTAAAATAATTGGGTTGTATGTGGAGCCTTATGGAAGGCTCATCCTTCACAAAACACCACATTCAACTTAGGGTAACCTGAGGGTTCTAGGGTAAAGCCATAGAATTGACATGACTGTATAGGATTATATGAAATCTTATCTTAAACTCCTCTATAAGTTTGAAAAAACCATTTTTATATTAGGAATATATACTTTCTAGATTTAAACATTATGGTTCAAAATTATATATTCAAATAATTTTAAATATATTCATTTTAGGTATTTTAATATGGATTATAAATTTGGAAGAATTATGGGTTTAACTATATATAAACCTATTTTGGAATTTAGTTATAAATACTAAATTTCATTATACAAAAGTGGGTCTATGAATATATACATAGATATATATAGGTAAAATAAATGATATATGTGAGTGTGTGTGTGTGTGTGTGTGTGTGTGTATCTCATAAATTTTACCTATATTATTTACTACTATTTCTAACTTTATTTCTAACTTCTAAGAAAAAGGAGAGAAACAACATATGATGGGTTTATACCTATTTAAACATTACACTCATTAGTGATCAGATGATGTGATAGATATTTTTGGTGAGGAATGAATACCTATAATAAGACTGCACTAAACCAACTTGTTTATTAGATGAGTATAAAGGGTGGACTACCTAGCAACATGATAGATTCAAGAAATGAAAACTCCCTTAGATGATTGTCAATACACTTCCCTAATGATAAAAATATTTTAAAAATAGAAATGAAAGCTAATAAACCGATAAGAACATAAATGTTTGTGCAAGAAAATAAATAACATATCTATTTAATAAAAAATGTAGCACATCAGGTCAATACCATGCACAAGTGTACCAAGGTCAAGTTAAAAGGATATGAATAGGGTCTATAGATAGTTTAGAATTCAAAACAAGGTTTAGTGAGGTGTAAGGGAGTCTAAAATAAATAACTATTATTTTACAAGTTAAGTGATCATTAGTGGTTAGGCTGACTAGTGACAGTTGTCCTGACCATTGATGATTAGATGATTGGTGATGGTTATTATAACCATCGACGATTATAGTGACTAACTATGGTTAACTATATAATTTAGGTAAGATGTTGAAATGGAGTTGAGGGAATGTGGCTAATAGTTAGGGAGTGAAATATGGGTTCTGAAGGTAAGGAATGATGGGTAGGTGAACTAATCAAAATAAGAAAACCTGATGAAGAAATAAAACACTAAAAAAATAAAGATACCTATGTGATGCTAAATAGGTGATATTTAAAAACTAAAATAAGTTAGGTAGTATGCCAGTATTTTAGTCTCCAAAAGTCACATGGATAGAGTTTTGGCATCTTGGATGCCTACACAAAGAAAATAAGAGAGCCTAGATACAATTTTTTTGGATCCTCATCTCTTCCAAGAGCCTTACCTTTATAGCATAAAACTACTAACGAGAGATAAATTTGCTAATTTAGGTTAGGATAGAGATGCCTATTTTAAGGGAAGAAAATATGTAAGGTATGTATGGAAAAGTTTTCATTTTGCTTGTGTATGCTTGGCTTACAAGTAGATGTTTTTGTGTTGTAGGATTGAGCACCTAACCCTTGATGGTTAGGATAACCATCGATGGTTGAACCCTAAGTATAAAAACATTTAAAATGGGTCTAAGTTGATGTTTTAAAATGTTTAGAAAAGGATCCCTAAGTGCATTAAGTTATTTTAGAGTTGAGTTTAACAAGTTAAATACCTAAGGTCAAGGATAGGTCTAAGGTGATGTGACATCAAAAACTGGTCAAGGGGACATTTTCAAGTGTCTACATTTTCCCCTTTTTTGTTGTGTGTTTTTATGTCAATTAAGCCATAAAACAAAAATGAAATGCTAACTAGAGGAGGTTTGGTTGCCTTGAGTATAGGAGGAGGGTATTTCCACCTCAAAATGGGAATCATTAAGGTAACACTAAAATCAAGTCATGGTTTGATAAAAAGTAAAATGGACATCATGAGGTGGGTGACAAAAAAGGTGTTGGAATTTGAAATTCCAATACATGCACAAAATATGACTAAATATGAGAGTCAAAATAATGCAAAGACTAAAGTAGCCAATGTTGATAATAATAATTTCAACTTTTAGGATAAGGGATATGATAATTAGTTCTTAGCATTGGTCATATCTGATTGGGTCACACAAATCAAGTCTCCTAGAGAAGGTTGATGTTTTACCTTGGTATCTAGGGTAGAAAGTGCTCTTGAGTAAAATACAAATGGTTGGGTCATGCACAAGGTGGTGCATAATGAAAAATTTCATCATGGATAAATTAGTCAAGGTGGTCATCATGACCAAAGCAAGGTCATCGCAAAGCTTATTAGTAGGTTGGTTTTAAAAGGTGCCAACATTAAGGTAGATGTGGAAAAATGTGTTGAGTGGTTGGTTCAATAGGGCATGGTTGAGTTAATTCCTAATGCACTAGGAAAGAGGGTGTTACCTACATAGTCCCATAGAGAGTAGATCCAACATGGAATTTAGGCCTAATGTATTTCTTTCTAATTGGGGGAGAAGGTGACTCTCGAATAGGTCAAAGTTTGGCAAAAAATGGGTTAACCCATTTAGATGTACTGCAAGGTTTAGTTTAGGTAAGAAAGGATGAGAAAGGTGGAGTAAATAAAGGAGAACCCTAACCATCAATAGTTAGGTCTAATTGGTGATGATTAGGTAACCATAGATGGTTAGGGTTAACTATCAATGTTTATTTAAAAATTGATCATTAGGGTCAACTGTCAGTGGTTTAGGTAACTAGTGATAGTTGGGTGAAAAACCCTAAAATCATGAAAAAAGGGAAATGGTCAAACACTTATCTTCATTTACAAATTTAGAAATTTGTGGTTTTGTCATATCTAAGTATTGTGTATGAATAATACTCAAGAGTACTTGGAAGTGCATTGAGGTGTCGAGACTAGATTTTCTTGTAAGTGATCGAGTGGGGTCAAGATAGATTCTAAAGAAGCTCACGACTAGGTGGTTGGTCATACATTGAGACATCCCCATCGATCATGAAATGAGCCAGGTTTTATTTTTTTAAATTGATATCAATGATAAATTGTGAAAATAAGATATAGATTACATTCTAATGGTAGATTTTAATGGTATATCATGCCTTAGGGTTTGTTTTTGCTAGGGTTTCGAGGGTGTGTGATAGTGTAGGGGAATGTAGGAGAATTTGATAGTGGTAAGGGGTATGTAGGGGTGTAAAGGAAATTCAAGAATGGTGGGAAGGGAGATGTAAGGTAGTTTAGGGTTTTTTTATGGAGGTTAGGGGATTGAGGCTCACTTTCAATGGTCACTTAATAGTGACCATCAGTGGTTGACCTAATCGACAACAATCGACCCTAGAGGTAGAAGATGCCCTAAGGAGACCATTGATGGTTGGGAGATTTGTCGATGATTTAGGAAGAATTATTTGCTAGGAGAGAATGGAAAGGAGGGTTACGAGTGGTTTATATTTTAAAAATATAATTATGTTAGATTTATAAATGGCTATTAAAATTTGGTTTTATAGCGATTGATTTCATAGTTTTTGTTCTAATGTTTTTAAATAGTAATGTTTATTAATGTTTAGGGAAGTTGATGAATTATATATTATTAATATTTTTTGTTGATGACAGGTTAATATGTGAATAAATAATGTATAGAGGAAGGGGTAAGGTTACATAGGGTAATAAGATAAATAGGACAGGTATTTATTTTAGAGATAAGGCGAGTATATGATGATTACAGAGGTAATAAGTGATTAAAGGATGAAATGTTTATAGGGTATATAGATGGGATAATAGAAGAATGTTTATTTATGAGGAGTGTGAATCTTAGTATAGATATTTGGAACTTAGCTATAAATGAGAGGTAGGAAGGTGTGTAAATAACCATTTAAGAAGAGATAATGAGTGATTAAGATCAAATAGGTGAGGTGTGTGAAACCTGTGATGTGTTGAAATTGTTATTTATAGTTTAAGAAAAATGGGATATTATGAGTAGGTATACTAGTGTTTAATAATTATCATGTGAATAGAGATAGGTTCTCACATATTTTTTAGTATGATTGTGTTTTATGTATGCGAGTAGATCTAGTTACAGGATCTAGTTCTCGATATCTTTGTAGAGGTATAATATGCTATGTTAGCAAAAGATTGGGGACACATGGAAGTAGTTGGTTTTAGAGTGATGTGCCACTACTAGTGCCTTCCTAGAGATGACATAATTATAGTCACCCTCAATGAGATATGGGACCCAATGACTAACACATTCTAGATACCGATAAGGGAGATGAGAATCTTATTAGAAGACATGCATCAGATCACATGCTTACCTATTTGTGGAGACCCTATCTACCACATATAGAGTGAGGAGATTGATGAGTGCATGGAGTACTTATATGGGGATGATAGAATATATGCATAATTTCATGTAGGTGGATTCAAAATTAAGTCATTATACCAGTAAGTCTTGTGAGACAGATACTTATTAATGATGATACAACTAGTAGTGACTTGTTATGCTTTACCAGATTTAGTTAGAGGGAGGTTTCCTTATATTCTACTAGGGGTTCTTATGGATTTGATCAATGGGAGGATGATATTTAGATGGGCCCAGGTGTTATTAGTTTATATCTATAGAGAGTTATGGGGTTTTAGAGTACACTAGTATTATAGGATCAATATGGCATTTATACTCCATTTCTAGGCATAAAAGCATATACGAGTACTAAGACTATTGGGCCTACCTTTAGATGGTTACTTTCTAATAGAATATAGAGTCAATTTTTACCATTGGAGGAGGGATGGGGCAATGATAGGGCTAGTAGTGGTATAAGGAGTATTGATTGGTTTTGAGATGCCCCAGAGGGTTTTGGCACTTAGAGATATAGTTTAGAGGCCATACATGACTTGGCTTATGTGGGTTGGGTATGGTACCATACATACTAACTATAGAGCTAGAGATGGGTATATGATAGATGGGATGGTGAGACAGAGTACATATCATTTGAGTGAGTGTGGAGATAGTTCAGACTCATATAAGGCATTCCTCCTAATTTTGAATAGTACAAGAGGGAGGATGTAGAGTTTTTACTACCAGATCCACAACCATAGGAGGAAGAGTTTGTTTATGAGGAGGTTCTTGACAAAGTGAGAGATAATGTCGGCATCATAGTTGATTATCTTGTATGGTTATAAGGTCTATATGTGGTAGTCAATTTTAGTTGGCATAATGGGGGTCAGAAACCCATGGATATTGATCTTACATAGGGGCCTACATAGGGTGATCCATAGGTAGTTACAACATTGGTTACAGCTTAGTTATAGATTATGATAGTATAGGTGTAGGTGGTCATGTTGTAGGGATAGATTATAGCTATATAGGGATAGGTGAGGTCTATGATGATAGAGAGGGACTAAGCATGGGCCTAGGTCATTAATTTATATGAATAGGTATCTAGTTTTTAAGGATAGATAAGCACAATACAAGAGTTGATTGGTGTGGGTGTGGTAGTAGAAGCAATGAGAGGGCTAGTAGATTCAATGTCATGGGCACATTGTTTAGCCACTATATAGGAGCTTCATTATTATGAGGTGATGGTATTTGATTAGTTTCCCCATGATATGATATTTACTGAGTATAAAGCTAGCATGGGTGGTGGGGCTATGCTTGGTATCCCAGGTCAGTGGGTGGTGATAATGGGTCAAGTAGGGGTCCCAAGGGTACCATCACTAGGTGTGTGTGTGTGTGTGTGTGTGTGTGTGTGTGTGTGTGTGTGTGTGTGTGTGTGTGTGTGTGTGTGTGTGTGTGTGTGTGTGTGTGTGTGTGTATTCTATTTTGATATGTGTATATGTTTTATTTTATACCAACCTATGCACCATCATTGTGAGATGTATATGAGTGAGAGATACACACATGTATTGACATGTATTGATGTATATGATCCAGATGACTAATATGAGATGAATTAGATGTTTTATGGTGATTTTTATGTTTTATGAGATGTATGATTATGTTTTGGTGATAAGGATTGATTTTGATGAGTGTCTTAGATGTTTTTGAGGTTTTTAAATTAGGATTGATGTTGTATATGAGGATTGATTATGATTATGATTATTATTTATATTTTTTTCTTAGTATAGGCATGTGATGATATATGGTTTGATGATGATTCAATTTGGATTATATGGATAGACTATAATGTGTGGTTAATTATTACAATATACATGCTTTGATATTTGAATAATATGTGAATGTGATGTAACTTGTGAAAGAAAATGGTTGGTATGATGTTTTTATTTTGATTCCCCGGTTCTTGAGATATTGTTCATTTTGAATCATGTTCTATTTTAATATTGTTGTGGTAAGTATAGGTATGATTTAATACTTTAATGAAAACACATAAATCAAGTGTATGCAATGAACTAAATGGGAGAAAAAGAATGATGAGATCCAATGCCATCATGAACCAATATAATAGAAATTAACAAAAAGGCGTATTGGGTTAGACCTTAGTAAACCTAGGGTGGATTGATCTTAATGAAAATAAAACTTTCATATGCTTCACATTAGCATTATTTTAGTGAAAAGGTGTCATCATAAATCAAAGATGCCATGTGAGCTCATAGTCTTTTGATTTATAGAGGGTATATAGGAAAAGGGGATGATAGGTAAATGGAGGAAAAAGGGATGATGTAGGAGCCTAATGTGGATTTACTTACCCTTCTGATAGGTGACCTAAGAGTTAGAACAAACAAGTCCATGTGTTTATAATGTGTATATTGATCAATGTGGGAAATCTAATTTTTTTAATTATTTATGAGAGAGTCAATTGTAGCCCTTTTATGGGATAAATTTCTTTTAATATGGAACATGCATTGCTTGCTTGTATGAAAAAAGTGAAGCTAATCAATGTGGGAAAATTCAATTACTTTGATAGAGTCAATTGTGGCTTATATGAATAGATCATTTTTGACATTTTGAATTAGCCATCCTTTGAGGGAGTGGTCTAAGTATGAATAAGTTTTTGATAGCTATCCTTCGAGGGATCAATCTATCTATTTTGACTATATTTAGTAGTCATATTTTGAGGGACTAGTCTATCTTTAATAAAATGGACCCAAATAATATTTTATATCCCATAGAGGATATTTGAATATTGTTTTAGACATAGACCCATCTATCCAAGCTTAGAGGTTGATCTTATAGGGGTAATATTTTTACCATAAAAGGTGGTTATGAGGTAATGGAAATTGGTTTTGGAGAAACAAGTTACCATGGGATTCCATCTGGTTGGAGATGAAAAGTATCCATGAGAATCATGCCATGGGTAAAGCCATGGTACCCATGTTTAAGATTAGGCCAAAACTTATGATGGATAATCACATGAGTCTATTGTAATCATAGGTCCCCAAGAGGAATAGGGTAATAATGTAAGGGGGGAGAAGTTTATAAGCCAAGGGATGAGCTTAAGTTAGAAAACAAGGTTCATTAGATCTTCCTTAATAGTAGAAAGGGCACATATATGAAGTAATAAAAGGCTTAGGTTTTGGTTTACCTTCAAGAGAGGAAAAATGATAAGATCCTAATCCATAATTATGGGTAATGATATAGGGTTTAAGCCAATTAAAAAAAAAACTTGCCCTTTTTTTATTTTCTCCATATTTGTTACATGTTGGGTTTTCTTTGAGGATGAGGTCTCCAATATTGAAATCCCATTCTTTCAGATGTTTGTTATAAGCATGGGTGATATGCTCTTAGTAGATGTGAATATGGTTAAGGGTAGTAAGGTGATGTTTATCAAGCAACTCAAGGTGTGTGAGGCATTATTTTCAATATTTATCTTTAGAAATGATGTCTTATAAGGATATAAAAAGAGAAAGTATCTGGACATCAAGAGGTAAGATGGCATCAACACCAAAAACTAGGGAAAAAAGTGTATCACTCATGAAAGTTAGAATGATAGTGTGATAGGCCCACAAATTGAATGGGATGTGTAGGTGTCAATCCTAACCTAAAGCATTTACAACTTTGGTTAGCATTTTAATGAGGGTTTTTTTTAGAGGCTTCCACCTATCCATTGGCCTATAGATGATAAAGTGAGGAGTGGCTGATTTTGATGCCAAAAACATCATAGAGGGCCTAAAATTTCTTTTTTTTGAAGGATTTCCCATTATTAATTATTATCTTTTGAGGGATGCCAAAATTATAGATGATATGGTGATTGATGAAATTAGTAATTCATTCAACTTTGATTGAGATAAGTGGGATGGCCTCCACCCATTTAGTGAAATATTTGGTAGAGGTGACGATGTATTGGTGTCATTAAGATGAGTGAAGATTGATTTATCCAATGAGATCAAGCCCCCACTATGAGAATGACAAATAATATTTGGATACTTGAAGTCCATGAGTAGGCACGTGATGTAAGTTAGTGTGTTTTTGGCATTTAACACACTTCTTTACATATTAACAATAGTCCTAATTTAGGGTAGGCTAGTAGTAGAGAAGGCCCAAGATCCTTTTAGTGATAGTGAGGCCACTAAAGTACCCCCAATAGACTCCATCATGAATATCCTTGATAACATGGGGAATCTCATGACTTCATAGAAAATGAAGAAGAAGGCCATCAAAGCCATGTTTGTAAAGGATTCCCCCAAATATGGTATAATGAGAGGTACTCTGAATGAAGGGTTTTTGGGCATTTTTTGAGAGGTCAAGAGGAATGATACCAAGGTTAAAGTAGTTAAAATCTTGGTCATACTAGACATCTAAAGGAGATGCTTCCACACTATAAATTTTAAGAATGTCTGATGAAGTGATGAATGGTAACAAATAGTTTAGACTTAATGGGTTGAGAGGGAATATGAGAGGCAAGGGAGGCTATTATATCTATAAATTTGGTAATAGATCGAGGTACCAAATGAATCTAGTAATGTTTAAAAGATGTTAAGAGTTTATCAATGAGAAGTATATACTTTTGAAAAATATCATTTGAATTCATAAGACCCATTTACTTGGTTAATCATGACTTAGGAATCACCAAATATATCTATGGTTTTGATTCCCAAGGTGAGATCATTTTAGATGTTGATGACCAAAGCTTCATATTCTTCCATGTTGTTAGTCCATTACAAGTTGAGTTTAAGGAAAAAAGGAAGAGGTTATCTATGAAGGGGAATGAGAATTATGATTTAACCCCCAATATGTTGGAATTTAGATCCATTAAAAACCTTAGTCATTTGGTAAGGGGGTTCTTCTTAAGAAAGAGTCACAATAGACTCATCTAAAAAGGTCAATGGAATGGGTTGGTTATCTAAGAGGGGAGATGAAACTAATTGGTCAGTGATGACCTACCCTTTAATGGAATTTTTCAAAATAAATTCAAGATCAAACTTGATGAGAAGGATGAGCCACTTAGCCATATGCTAATTTTGGCAAGGCTTAGAGTGCATATACTTGATTGAGTCAGTGTTGGTAATAATGTATGTTTTATGATCGAGAAGGTAATGTCAAAGTTTAGAGTGAGACAAATATTTTTAGTATGGTTATATCATGTATCATACTCTAAAATCATGTAGATGATATAATATATGGCTTTCTCTTTTTTTTTCATCTTGATGAGCTATCATTTCTCCTAAAGAGTGATTAGTTGTGGATATGTAAAGGTAAAAAGGTTGGTCATCCCTAGGTGGGATAAGAACTAATGGAGAAATAAAGTAATACTTGAGTGAATCAAAGGCTTTTTGATAATATTTGGTCCATATAAATAATTTTTATTTCTTTAATATGTGGTGAAATGGTTGGCACCTATCTGATAGTTGGGAGATGAAGCAATGGATAGATTGGAGTTTTCCTTGCAGAATGTGAAGTTGTTCAAGGTTTGTTGGAGGAGGCATCTCCATGATAACCTTGACCTTAGAAAAGTTAAATTTTAATTTCATGGATGGAAATGATAAATCCAAAGATATTCCTAAGAGGACCCAAAAAATGCATTTCTTAGGGTTGAGCTAGACATGGAATTGGATTAGTCAATCGAAGATGATAGCAAGAACAACTAGGTGATCCTTATGATGTTTAGATTTCTTGAGGAGATCATCCACATAATATTATATAATATTAAGGATAAGATCATATAATATATAGGTCATGGTTCATTTATAAGTTTTTTCTATGTTTTTTTAATTGAAATCCATGACCTAATAGTTGAAGGTTCCCCAAGGAGTAATGAAGGCAATTTTATGTTGATAAGATGGGGTGATCAGGATCTAATTATATCCTAAAAATCCATCCAAAAGGGATAAAATCTTATGGCCCATGATAAGATCAACTATTTGTTTGATGTTGGGTGAATAAAAGTCATCTTTGGGGCATGCAAGGCTATGATCATGAAAATATACATAAATACAAAGTCTGTTAGTGGGTTTGGTAATGAGAATAATATTAGAGACCCATTTTAGATACTCAATGGGTTGAATGAAGTTGAAAGACAAAAGACATTGAAGTTATTCTTTGATGAGAAGAACATGTGAGGTTGCATTTTAGAAAGATTTTGTTTTACCATCTTAGCCATAATATGGGTAATAATTTTATGGAGAGTGATGGAGGGGTCAATCTCAATCATATCTTGATAAGACAATGCAAACGTAATTTTATGGTATTGAAGGAAGGTGGGATAATCCTATTACTCATCTGAGTTTAAGGATTAGCCAAGTTTAATGATACAAGGATATTATTGGGTTCCCAAGTTAGCATTAAGAGTTGATTAATTAATCATGGTTTAGTATTCAATAGAGAGATATTCATGGATAGAAGAATCTCCTACACCAAGGTAGGTGAGGATGGAATCATCATCTTTATGGTGAATAGTATGAATATTGGGTGAATCATAGTCAATAATTTTAGGATGGATGAGGGTAAAGGTTTTGGCTTGGCCACCTTGTTTATAGGTTAGTGGGCCTAAACTAATGATATTGATGAAAAAAAGGTTGGATGAAATGATGTTAGAGTCTTCAAATTGGGAATATGAACTAGGTGAAGATGGATTTTCTTCTATGGGGGTAGTAATAGGTTTTGGTGAAGTGGGGTCTTCTGGTGGTTTAAATTTGATCCCAAATAACTCACAAGGTTTTTAAGTTTTGATAATGGGAAATTCATGAAGTCCTTGTTCATAAAGGCCCATACCAAATCCTTTCCAAGCACAATGATGAAGATGGGTTTTGGTAAAGGTTGGATTGCTTAGATAGGGGAATTGGAAGTGAAAGGTGGAATATAGGGAGTGATAATAGGAGAAAGGAGTGGTTAATAAAGTCCCCCATAGACAATATGTTTTATTGGTGAGGAGTCTAAAGGGGATGATGGTTATTATGTTGGGGTCATAAGAAGGGTCATTTTTAAGGTTCCTATATTGCTAGGGAATGGGAAAGGCATCTAAGGCTAAAATTTGATATACCTCAAGGGAGAGATGTTGGAAAGTTTGTGATAAGGAGTCATCAATGGAGATCTAAGAAGAAGAGATAGATGCACTAGTTGAGGCTTCGTAATCATTGATAGTAGAAGCATTGTGGGTCAAGGTTGATGGTGTAGTTGTGTTAATGGGCTTAGTTAATTGTGTGAGAAATGAAGGTGGAAGGACATCATTAGGCCTATAGGTCATGTTACAAGATGTAAAAGGATTAGGATCAACCTTAATGATTATAACCTATGATTCATGTTCAAATTTGACACAACAGTTTGAATTAGAGGGGATAAAAATCATATCCCAAATCAAAGGGTGTCCAAGTAGAATGTTATATTGGAACTCACCATCTATAACATAAAATATCATAGATATGGTGCAAGGCCTAAAGCATAACTGAAGAATAACATCCCCAAAAGTAGTGGCCATTATGTCACTAAAGGATTGAATAACCTCTGTGCTTTTGGTCATGATGTTGTTTGGAAAACATAGTTGATTACAAGCATGGAAGGAGATTATGTTGATGCTGGCTCTTCCATCAATCATCACCCTTTTGATGTGGATGTGATTAATGTATGTGGTGACAAAGAGAGGTGGGTTAGACTCCTTAGAATGGGCTAGGGGTATAACATAATCTTGGAAGGTGATGATGGTAGAGTGATGAAGGGTCCCAATGGAGGATGTTAGAGGTTGAAGGTCATTTAATTAAACCTCTATAGATTGTAGATCATTTATTAATGCTTGGAAATGATGGGATGAGATGTTGATCATGTTGGAAAGGCTCATATTTGTGTCACTAAAGGAGTGAAGAACATGTGTGCTTTTGGTCATGATGTTGTTTGGAAAACATAGTTGATTACACGCATGGAAGGAGATTATGTTGATGTTGCTCTTCCATCAATCATCACCATTTTGATGTGGATGTGATTAATGTATGTGGTGAAAAATAGATTTGGGTTAGACTCCTTAGAATTGGCTAGGGGTATAACAGAATCTTAGAAGGTGATGATGGTAGAGTGTTGAAGGGTCCCAATGGAGGATGTTAGAGGTTGAAGGTCATTTAATTGAACCTATATAGATTGTAGATCATTTATTAATGCTTGGAAATGATGGGGTGAGGTGTTGATCATGTTGTAAAGGCTCATATTTGTGTCACTAAAGGAGTGAAGAACCTGTGTGCTTTTGGTCATGATGTTGTTTGGAAAACATAGTTGATTACAAGCATGGAAGGAGATTATGTTGATGTTGGCTCTTCCATCAATCATCACCCTTTTTATGTGGATGTGATTAATGTATGTGGTGACAAAGAGAGGTGGGTTAGACTCCTTATAATGGGCTAGGGGTAGAATAGAATCTTGGAAGGTGATGATGGTAGAGTACTGAAGGGTCCCAATGGAGGATGTTAGAAGTTGAAGGTCATTTAATTAAACCTATATAGATTATAGATCATTTATTAATGCTTGGAAATGATGGGGTGAGGTGTTGATCATGTTTTAAAGGCTCATATTTATTGGGGCTTGGTGAAGTTGCTTTGACATAGTTTATTAAATGGATGTAGTAGAATTAGTGGGGGGTACACCCAAGATAGATACTCTAGGTCTAGGTGAGGGCCTAGGTGGTGGTGTTGGCATTTGAGCCTGGTTAGAAGGTTGAGAGTCTGAAGGATATGTACATTTAATAGACACATGGGCTCTTCCCTTACCTCATTATTGTGTTTGAGATCAGGTAATCATATGAATGGTATGAATAATAGGATCAATTAGGCTAGGTGATTTTTTTAGTTCCTTCCCCTCATTTCAAGATGAGAGTTAGAGATTAAATTTAGGTGGGATTGGTGGGATCAATTGGGATTAAGGCTGGGTTGGCTAGGTTGGTAGTTGAATTTATTGGGATGGTAAAGGTGGTTCATCTAATAATAGATCATCCTCATCATATAAGTTTTAGACTAGGGCTTGGAGAGATTTGTAGTTCTCTATATCATGTCTTAGCATCCTTTCATACACATAGATCTGAGTATCATCAATCTAGGAGGGTTTGGTATTATAAGGGTTAAAAAAATTAATAAGTAGAATTTTAATGGAGCATGTTTATAATAACCTATATAAAATAACTAAGTAAGATTCATTCAGAGGTGTTGAGGGTGTTGAAATGCTCATCAATTAAACATAAACCTTTTTAGGCCTAGATTTGACCTTATAAGTGGTGGGTAGTTAGATAATTTTGGTGGATGGTTTGGGTTGGGTCATCTTATCTATGATTGGGTTATCAGTGGATGGTTTTGAAGTAGAGGATGAGTGGTTACTAATAGGTGCAAAAGTGGAGGTGGATAAAATAGATAAAAATGATTAAAAAGTCAATGGATTGGGTGATGGAGGGGTAGGGAAGAAAAGGTTAATGGTTTGATTGAAGAATAATAGGTGACTCAAATGGTAGAAGGGTGAGGTCACACAATAGATGGTAAATGAGTAAGAGATGACATCAGTCTAGCTTGAAGACAAGGCTTAGGTAAATACACCCTTCAGTCCATCTTAGTTGGTGGTTTTTTATGTGGACTAGAGGGGTTAGATATAATTTTATGGGTGGATGAGTGATTTTAGGTGTGAGAAGGATACCCAGATTCTTGGTTGGTCTAATGAGAAAATTATGAGATGATCTAAGTAGAGGTGGGTGATATGATTCTCTCATGTCTTAGGAGTAAGGAATGTTTGACGATGGGGTGATAATAGGTTTAAGGGTGGATGTTAATGAAGTTGAGGGGTCAACTCTATTTTGATATGGGAGCCCTATATGGTGCTAAAAGGTGGATCTATCTAGGTTAGGTTATGAGGCAAATTCTAGACTTTACACTAGCTAAGAAAAAGTCTTGTAAATGGGTTTGGTTCCTTGATCAATCATTTCAAATGTTAAGCCCTTAGGCAAGGAAGAAGGTAGGTTTCCCTCACCTTTACTTGAGCTAGAAGGTTTTGAAATCCTTAGTTGGGTAAATTAAGTAATGGTCACCTATGGAGTGATTAAGGGAATAGATGGTTCTTTGATCAGGGGTGTAGGTATGGTCCTAGTTTCTTCCTTTGCTAGGGTATCTAAAGGAAAAGAGGAGGGTTATACCATTTCATTTTTTGGGTAGAAAGAGAGGTGGTTAAATAAATGACTAGTTCCATGAAAAGAGAAGTGATCATGGGTATGGTTTGATCAATTGAAGACATGGGGGCTATATATTCTTCTACTTGGGTCTCCAAAGGGATAAAAGGTAAGCTTGTTCCTTCCCTAGGTGAGGTTGGTGAAGGGGTGATAGAAGTGTGGGGCTCATCTACTAAGGGCTCATTTATGATGACATTGATTATGTGTGACTTATGGGATGATGATGATTCAAGTTGGTTGTCATGGGATCGGGTAGGTGGAGCATGGTTAGGAAAAGGTTTGTAAAAAATAGTGAGGGAATGATTACGGGGTGTGTTGGGGTTGTTAAATGAAAATTCACCATTTTCAATCAAGTTTTGAATAAGGCTTTGAAAACTGTTACACTAATTTATGTCATGTCTAATACCTTGATGAAAATCACAATGGTCATTTTCATTATACCACCCAAGCATGGGATGAGAGCGGTCAAATTATTGAGGTGGATTGATTGGTTGAAGCTGGATAAGGTTAGATTTTAGAAATTTATCAAAAAAAAAGGCATAAGATTCCCCTATAGGTTTGAATTGTTTAGGTCAAACCCAATTTTTTTTTTGTTTGGTGGATAAGAAAGGTTGGAAGTCACAGTTTGATGTGGTTGGTTAATGGATGGAGGTGAGGTAACTTTCAAAAAAATTGAGTTTTTAGAAGCTTTGGCTTTAAGATCATGTTGGTTGGTTGTGTTGGTGGTAGAGGGATTACTAGGTTTGAAAGTGGAATTCTTATTTCACAATTTTAGTTTGCCCTCATCTATGGCACCATTTTCAATTTTGTATGCCATTGTGAATACTTCATCAAAGGTTCTAAATGTTTATACTTAAAGGGTGGGAGCTAGAGAAAAGTTCAATGAGTTCTATTTGGGTTAGTGAAAAGGATAGTTGATTAATGAGACCTCACCATCATGTAATGAATTCGATGATCGATTCATCATCAAACTGCTTGATAGAATAAAGGTTTTTTATGGAGACCTTCTTGGATATGTTCACCAAAAAATGTTTTAAGAAAATTTGGGTGAGTTGAGAGAATGAAAAGAAAGAGTGCCTTGGAAGGGCACTATACCAATCCAAGATGGGCCTTGATAGAGGCATATAAAAGGTTCAGAGAAGAGGGCATTGTCATATGTGATCAAGTAATAAGAATGGTGAAATACCCTCAAATGTTGCTAAGGATCCTCTTTACCCTGAAACTTAGATAATTTGGGGATCTCCCATTAAGGAGGAAAAACATGAATTGGGATAGATGGGTTGATAGGTTCATTTTAGATTTGGTCATAGGATAAAATGTTATGGGACTAAGAGATAAATAACTCAATTTGTGTCATCTTATCTACAAGCATCGTGATTAGGTTGAGTTGAGGTTAGGTAGATGCATAATTCAATGGTAAGTTCTATTGAGGCTAGGTTTCAGCTATGAATTGGTATGTGATATGAGGTACGAAGGTGGGGACATATAGGTATGTGGTCACTTAAGGTTGGGATAGTGCCCCAATAAGACTGATAGGTATTAAATGTTGAGTGGAAGGTGAAATATATCCATATAGGCTAAGAATATATTGATAGGGTGCTATGGGGGCCTATAGGGGAAGTGATAGCAGTTGGTTTAGGGGTACATTTGGGTTGGTTGATGGGGGTATGGTTTGGGTTGGTAATGCTAAAGTGTTTGTGGGTTATTGATGGGTATTCACCGTAGTAATAATAGGGGAAAGCATTTTTGGTATGGATAACACCAATTTATAAAAAGGGGTTGAGGTTGGTATATTAGTTAAGCTAGAGGGAATGGTAGACATAGGTGTGAAAGAAACCACATCAATAGAAGGGGTGTAAGTGATAAGGGTTAAAGTTGAGCCAACATTAGAAGTATTGGTTGGGGTAAAAATAGTCTAGGTGGTGGTAGTAAGTAAAACAATGATATAAGAAAAAGCTTAGATTATGGAATGTTGGGTTGATGTAACACCAACCATGAGGTGGTGTGATATACCATAGGGTAGATCCATGGGAGGAATCGAAGCCATCGAAGTATGGTAGGCTAAGGTATTAAGATAGTGTTGAAAATCCACTAGATTGTTATCTAGAAAGGCAATAAAATCTATATCACCCTCAAGGATCATTGGAGGCATGGTAGGTGGGGTAGAATGGTGTAGTAAAGCATGGGGTGATTTATAAACATCTGAGGTGTAATCCATAGATGAGGATGAAGAAGAAGATGGTGGTTAGTTGTTTTGATTACTTACTTATTGTCTAGTTAAGACCATATGAGAAATTAGAAATGGATAATGAACCTCTCACCTCAAACAATGAGCAAACAAATAAAAACCCAAACCAACCAAAGCACACACTCAAAGTATAATTAATCTTAGGATTCATTTTAAATCACTTTTGGCTTACACCTTAAAGATTATGAAAGGGGAAATTGGATTGAAAATTGGGTAATATAAAATATATCTAAGGATGGTTTCAAGTTGAATTTTGGTGCTCAAATAATCTGTACTAGATCAGGTATGTGGCTTAGTATTGGGGACTTAATCCCCACACTTCACGAACCCAAAGTTGAGTTAGACTGCTTAGCCAATAAATACTATTTGTCTAGAGTTTATACTCTACTAGAGAATGGAGTGGGTCCTCCCTTTGGTGATGAAATCCAAGTGGGATCGCTAGGAGGGTAAGGTGATCCAAAGGGTGATGAAATCTTAATGGGCCTTATCTCAAGTAAGTTTTGATGTTTATTTTGTGTAATTGGTTTGGTAGTGTAACATAAGTGTGCTATGTTTAATTCACAATGCGTTAATTAATCTCGTTAAGAAAGAAAAATAATGCATGTGTTCAATTTTAACCCAAAAGAAATTTTTGATGTCTTTGCATACATACAAAGAACAACTAAAAATACACTTAATGTAGGATGAAAATGCAACCTATCCCTAAGATGAAAACTTTTTTTATTTCTTTTTTATTGTTAGAAAAGAAGAGACTTTTTTATCTTTTGGAATTTATAAATAATAGAAGTGAAAGAACATGAATTTTCAATAATACAACTATATGCCTAAAAAAAAACTATGAACCTAAAAGGGGTCCCACTGAGCATGCCATAATGTTTCCTACTATTTATAACTTTCATGAAAAAGGAGAGAAATAATAGATGAGGGGTGTGTACCTAGTTAAATGTTGCACTCCTTCGTGACTAAATAATGTGAGATCTCTTTTTTGCTGAGGAAGGACTACCTACAATAAGACTTCACTAAACCAACTTATTTTTTAAATGAGTATAAAGGTTGGAATGCATAGTAACATGCTAGATCCAAGAAGCAAAATCTCCCTTGGATAGCTATCAATCCACTCCCCTAATGATAAAAATATTATGAAAATAGAAATGAAATATGATAAACTAATAATAACATAAATGATTATGCAAGAAAATAAATAATTTAATTGTTTAGTATAAAATATAGCATGGTGGGTCAATACCATGCACAAGTGTACCAAGGTCAGGTTTAGAGGATCTAAACAGGGTTTGTAGATAGGTTAGAAACTAAAAGAAGGTTTGGGGGGTGTGAAGATGTCTAAAATTAAAAAAACTATTATTTTACCTAATAGGTGATGATTATTGGTTAGGGTGACCAATGAAATTTGTCTTGACCATCAATGGTTTGATGACCGATGATG
>JARHVA010005723.1:597500-620000 GCA_037957365.1 Torreya grandis
AGAATTTGATTGTTTCCATTCATCCATCACTAGAACAGAAGATACATATTTAAGTTGTGAAATTCTCTCTTTGTTATCTCATTATCTTTATAAAAATTCCCTTAATTAGGTTTTCATATTTTAAATTTTATATTCACCATTTTACAGGGCTTTTTGTCTTATTTCTTCCATTTTCCCATAATTTTTCCAACTGAGTTTTAGTTGTTACTTAACTTTGATCTATGCATTTTATATTTATATTTTTCCATATTTGTTTGAGTATGGATATTTAATTATATTACATTGATATTGGTTCCATTATTTTCATTTCATGTGTCCTTCATTTGATTTGGGTAACTAATTGTGTTACTTATGATGCATTTGTAGGTTTATCAATCATTTCGTAGCCTTAGATTTTTGGTTACCCAATTTAATCTCATTATATCCATTTTACTTGGACTTTTGGTCATAAATTTATTATATCACATCATATTTAAAATTTTCCAAGTTATTTATTCATTCACAAAAGTTTTTTTTCATTTTGATTTTACTGTGATTTCTTATTTTTGCTCTCTAGCCTTGTATCCTTAGGGTTTTTCCAAAGAAGCTAAATGTGCCCTACATGATAAATAATAAAAAAAAATATAAAACCATTAACCATAAAGATAAATTAAGGTACATATTTAAAAATTTTACTTTCATTTATTTTTCACTTTCTATTACAATTTGCTAACTCAATTATTGTGCATTGTTATGTTCTTTTTCAAAGAAACATTCCTTATTACACCTTCTTGACACGTAATGAGATTCAAGTGGTTAATATGTATACATAAGATATTTTTAAACTTTATCATTTATTGATGCTTTCTCAATTTCAATAACTTATAAAATTTTAATTTCTCTAATTGCATGCCCTAAAGGGTGCATCGATAAAGTGGAGGGTAGACCTTTGGTGCATTACCATAAAACCACTTACATAAGTAATTAAATTTTTAAAATTTCCCCTCACTCCATTTTTATTTATTTCCCTAATAATTTATCCTGGTCAATCTTGTTATGAATTCTAATCCATACATTAATGAACTAAGTAATCCTAACCAACCTAGTTCAAGATCTAATGACTATTTTACCTACCTAATAGAATTTATCTAGTTTATCTTATTATATAAACTTTTGGAAGGGTTTAGGTTCAATACTTTGATATAAATACCATTATCACTTCAATCTAAAAGAGAGGAAAATTTATTTTTACATTATTACATATTACAATTCTAAAAATTCTACACTTGAGAAGTCATTGCTTAGGATTTTTCCTTGGAAGGAAATAATCTTATATTGTGGGAAATTATTGGATACATAGTATGAGTATTTTAACCTAATTATGATTTATATAGTGTGATATTTATAAATCCATAACAAATTATTTGAAAGAACCATTGGCTGAGGGAGATATTAAGGCATGATAGGTTCATTAAAGGTAAATATTCCTAACTCTTACTAATTCATTTTGTTAAATTTATATCACATAAATTAGTAGGTTGAATGTTTTACTCCTTGATTATAATCACTTATATATTAAATTCAGTGGATATTTCCTTTGCATGTCATGTTTTTTTGTTTAAATATTTGCCTTTGTGTCATAAGCTTTGGTGAGAACTAGATTCGATTTATTTTATGTATTATAGAGCTAGCTAGGGTTATCATGTTGTGACACTTGAATAGAGGATTTGGAAACCTTTATAGTGGTGTTATGTTATATATATTCCTTAGATAGGTTTAAGGGATCAAAATTGGTCATGTCTCAATATAAATAGTTATAAAATTAGTTATTGGTAAGATTACCTTCTTTGAGCTTGGAATTCACTAAGTAGGACAACTTGTAGATCCATCCTAATTCATTATATACAATGTCAAGCACCCTTTTATTTTGAGTTTATTTAACTTATTTGATTTTTATTTGAGCTTTGAAATTATTGCCTTTATTTCAAGTGCATGTTATTGATCTCTTACATATAGTCTCTTCTTATCCTCATGGAACAAGAGATAAACCAATAAATCATTAAAAAATGTAGTGTTAATGTCCTTACACTCCTCAACAGTGACCAAAATATACAACCATTTTTTAGTCAAAGTTCTCAAAAAAATTCTAACTATGACCCTATCATATATGGTTTCTCTATTATGCAATATTATCCAAATCCTTCATTATAAGGAAATTTATAAAATTTAAAATTAATTTTAAGAGTTTAAATTTTTTATTATATTAACTTAATATAGACTTGATATGAATTTTACATGGTATTTCATGTTTCATGGGAAATTTTACTTCCAATAATTATTGGATAGATGCTTGGGCTATATTGTTCTAAAGATAGAAGAAAACTTGTGCACCAACCTTTTCTTATTAATTTTTAACTCTTTTCTAATCTTAAGTCAAAGTATTCCAATATATATGTTATATTTATCCATGGAGATTATTATCCCAAACACCCTTCCATAAAATTATTCTCTTCAATTTATCTCTCTAATATTCAATGTTATCACCTTTGAAAATAGAAATATTCATAGAAATATAATTCCCAAATCTATGATCTCGTGATAATGGCTTAAAACAATTATCAACCTTTCTCAGAAATCATATTATACCAAATCACTTATTTTAAGATGGAGGAGTACAAACCAACATTTAATTAATCTAAAAATGAAACTAGTGGTCATCTAATCGTGCCTAGAATTACTAGTTGTTAAACTAGTATTGTTGAAGTGTGATTTATGCTAAAATATGCACTAAATAACTTAAAATTAATATTATAAATATTGATGGTTTTAATTGTTTATTACCTAGAACTAAAATCATACAATAAAAATATGTAAAAATAATTTCCAAAATGAATTATGGTGCCACACATTCCCACCATCTTTATTAACAAATTAGGCTTAGTCTAGCCAATTCCAAAGAAATAACATGACAAAGCATGACAAGTGAAAGCATAAAAATAAATTAAAAAATAATTTAACTAGAAATAAAATAATATAGTTTAAAATATTTTCAATATAATAATTTGGACTTACTGATAAGAGATGGTCATCATGCAAAATGTCTCTCTAATAAATAATCAAAACATGGACACTGTCATGCATACTAGATAAGTTAATCACCCAAAAATACCAATGTAATAGGAGATATAATAAAATAATATTAAATTAAGTTAAATAAGATTATAAGGTGTGAAAAACCACTTGGGGATGAATGTATCATTATTTTATCTTAGTTAATTACACATTAAGTGAACTGGAATCTATCTAGCACTTCTAGTTATTTTTAGGAAGTTGCTAAAAACTGTTCATATTTACTAAATTGATTAATATCAGAAATAAATAAATTAAATAACCCTAAAATAATATTAAAACAAAAATTAAAATAATTATAACATTAAAAAATTAAGTTATGACATTAGAATCATACTTAACATGGCTAATTCTTCTGATTATTACCTCAAGGAAATAATCAAGTACAATCAAATAATAAGAATATCAAGACTATTTTTTGTAATTTGATGGATGAAATAAATGAAATAGAATAATAAATTATATGACATGATCAAGGTGTATTTTATAACTCCTATAATAAAATTATATTTTCTCCTTTTTTAGATATTATATAGAATAGATGTAGCAATTCCCATTTATTTAGAGTTATTGTGCCTTTGACTAGCTCAAGATATGGAGGATGATATATTAAAATATTATATATAAAATATAATAATGTGATTGATAAGTTTGGAAGGATAATGAGGAATGGTTGTTGATAAGATTTTATCTCATCAAAATAAGGTGAAATAATTTTTTTATTATCATAAGGCAAGGTAACAAGATTTATAGAATGTATATTTGTTCCTCCTTTAAGATGAGAGAAGAGAGATAAGAGGGAGTCATGGAAAATTTGAATATTTATGGATTGTACCATTAAATATTCACCATTTATGTGGATAAAACATATATTTATTATCATATCATGTTGTAACTCACCCTCCATTTCCATATAATTAGAATAATTTAAAACATTATAAGCATTAAAGATAGGTTGTAACCTATTGATCCCATAGGTGATTTAGGATAACCTTGTTTACTTTACCATTTTTATGCTTCATTTCATATTTGTGTTTTTCCTTTTTTGTTGTGTGTTTCCTTTCCTTTTATTTGTGTGTATCTCTGTCATTAAGTTTCTAGTACCCTTTTTAGTCAATTATTTTAATATAACTATGTAACTAATGAATAAGGAATTAGTATTGAAACCATGATATTATAGAGTTAAAATTATGTACTATTAAAATTTCATGCCCCTAACCATATCCACTTATTGTCCATAAAATTTTACTTAGTGAAATTTTATGGATTTTAATACCAACATGAAGTATTATTTTATTTGCCCAAGATTGTCAAAGAAATGAATTTGTGGACTTACCTATTTTTAAAAATATATAAAAACATGATTTACCTACCTCACTGATCCTATAAATATTTCATGTGACAATTCAGGTGATGGTTCTACCCCAATTGGTGGTAGAACTTTTGGGAGCCATAACTTTTGTACCATAGCTCCATTTGACTTTCCATTTGAACCGTTGGAAAAATAAGAATGAGAGGAACACCATGAGATGGAAAAAATATTTTATTAGTGGGTTTTGACCCCTAAAAAGTAAATGAAAGTGCTCCAAATTTTAATTTTAGTAGTGTAGTCTAAAAATAGTAAGTTTTTAAAAATAGTAATTCCTCAAATTTTGAATTTTTGTAAATCATGGAAGTCAAACCACTTAATCTCCCTCGATATTGGTGACATTAAAAATCCTCTTCATACCTTAAAAATATGTATAAATTAATATGTAACCTAAAATATAAATTAGACATCTCTTCTTAGAGATAGGCATATGTTTGGGTCTACAAATTTGATCAATAAAACATCTCTTCTTAGAGATATCAGTATTACAATTGTGTTTTTCTTGTTTCTTGAATTATCTTTCAACCAAAGCTTCTGAGTTTTGGATCACCCACATGCCTTGAAGGTCATGTGATCCAAACCTCTTAGGCATGTTAGACATAAAAGTGCATAAAAAATTATGAAGGTTTGACTTCACAATAGGAATGCCCATACGACTAGGGTGTCTCACCCTCTAAGTGAAATGTATGGGAGGCTAAATAAAAATAAATATTAACCATGGTGTCATGTTTGGCATGCCTATATGGAAAATTTAACCTGGATATAGGAGTGAATTATGTGTGCACACATGGTGTGCATTGATGGCCCAAACATGTTGATAGATTGATATTTATCCTATATATTTACATGAAGATACCCATTTGATAAAATAAAATTGATGATACTACATTGATTGCATATATTATTTTATCATGACCCCACTTATATTCTCTTCCACAATTTTCATCTAATTAAGTGAAAACTTGAAAAATTACTATTAAAACATTCATATCTTTGATTACTTCACATTGGTACCATTTTTAGAGGATTCAAAGTCTAGTCTAGGTGAATTTCATGCCAAGGGAATATTAACATACCATTGGTAAACCATTTTTTATCCTAACTCATGTATCCATCCAATAAATATTTGAAATTGAAATAAACTTTTTTATGACCATTATAGTCTACTCTTCATAACGACATAAAATTTTTCTTCCACTAGAAACATGTGGAGATTTTTGTGCTATTATTGAAAAAGGTTTTCATAATACCAAGTAAATTAAAATTAATTTAGATATGTAATTTATGATCCTATGTGCTGCTCTGGGATTTATGTACACCAGTTCTCACTAATGGGTAGCCTTTAATGTTTTGGGATCTTAATGGAGGTGAACTCCACTTTGGGACATGAGTTACAAGTATGTAGCTTTTTAACAACTAGGTGATGGATTAACAAGAAAGGCATGCATTTTTTTAAAAAGGTATTATAGATAGAGGGGTTATTTATAAAAGGAAGTAAAAATTGATATAATTTGGTGGGTAGATAGTTAATAATCTAGAGTGGGTAAGCCTCAAAATAAACTCAAAAAGGAGGGAAGGGTAGAGTAGAAAAGAAAGGTTATATGACTTTAGGAATGACCTCTCTATATGGTTTAAGGTTATATGAATTTAGGAATGGCCTCTATATATGGTTTATAAGTATACAAGTTATTTTAAAACCTATGCCTATTAATATAATCTATTGCACACACACAGTCAGACATGGTAAAGTAGTTTAAGATAATGTTGATATAGTAAACTCATAGGCCTCAGTCAAAGGTTGCTCCTTTTATAATAACTATTGCACACTCCTAATCAAGAGGTTATGTCTTGGGCTTAGTGATTTATCTAAGATATATTTTTTACATACACATAATACTATGTCAAATGAAAGAACTTCTACATGCTTAATAATATGAATCAATCAACTTAATTTCTAATAATCAATGTAATTAATTAATCCTTTAATAAATGTTACACATCTAAGACTAGCATATAAACTAAGAAAAAAAAGAACTCATTCATAGCTTTTATACACTAAGTTATTAAATTACAAAAAAAAAAAATCATAATTACACAAACATTAGAAATAAAATACACCAACACATGAGTTGACAATTGAAATTGCTTCAGCTCTTGTATATTTAAAATTATCTAACCCTTAAAAATTATGGTGTACAAGTGTTTAAATAGACTTTAGGAAGAGGTCACCTCATCCTCCAAGTACATTCAAGCTACATTATATTTCATAGTTAGAACTTCAATTCTAATTATGGTCAAAACCATATAAAGTTATCTTACATTTCTTAATAGTTTGAGTTGGCTTTTACAAAATTGTGCAACATGTGCATGTTTACAAAAATAAATAGGCAAATTTATAATATATTTAAACTACAATAAAAATATAAATATAGAATATACACCATTATATAATGTAAATGCAAATACTTGGCCTTTCATAGTTGTGTTGATGTCTACATGGCTGCATGGAATTTAGTTGGTGTAGTAACTATGGATGTCGACATAAAATTGGAAGTGGCATCTTGGTACTTATTATTCACCTCTATCTCAAGCCAACACTTATGTGAAACATCATAATATTGTCTAACTATGTCCAAGTTTAATAGAGATGGTCTATACACCCTACCGACCTATCCTAGGAGCTTTGCATGATCTTATTTCATCATTTAGAAGTTGATCTTGAATATGTCAACTTTATTCACCTTATTTATAGCAAAGCTCAACTTGTCTTCAATGTCCTCCAATGGCAACCCTTGAATATTTTTCTTAAAATTATCTAAAGCCTCATGACTGAGTTGTTTAAAGTTTATCTTATTGATCAACTTTCATATATTAGCTTTGAATTTTGATAATTTTAAGTCATTCAAAATTTGTAGGATGAGGGTTTCATGCTCCTAATATATAAGGAGCAAATCCCCAATAGATGTTAACCACTCCCTATCCTCTTCTATCTTGATGGCCACTAGATTGAGGGCATTAGACACCTCTTATGGTTTCATGAGATCTAAATGGCTAAAACCTTATTGGTTGTGTAAATAATTAACATATTCAATTTATTCTCATCATATTTCAAAGAATAAAATAATATGTGAGTATTGGTAACATGGGGGTATAATTCAACCCACATAAACTCTAATGAATCCAAATAATTGTATAATTTTGATGTTGCTTCTTGGACCTTAACTTCAATTTTAGTTGGAATAAGCATTATCTTTTGTTTCTATTTTATTTGATCCAATTTTACTTCTAATTCTTATCTTTATATCTCTATGCCTTCATTAATTGCCACCATCACATCCTTATGTGCTTTGGATAGATATTTTAAGTCTTAATTATAGGGTTATTGCCCCAATTGTCTATTTTTCTTTTTTTTCAAGGAAAATACTTATTACTTTTATTCAAAAATTATTTCTCTACCATCATCATCTTCCATCTTCCTTTTTTTAACTCTCTAAAT
Source organism: Torreya grandis (assembly GCA_037957365.1). Lineage (NCBI taxonomy): Eukaryota > Viridiplantae > Streptophyta > Pinopsida > Cupressales > Taxaceae > Torreya > Torreya grandis. Next base: position 605,474 of record JARHVA010005723.1, read on the forward strand.
GCTCCTATATGGTTTTTTGAACAAAGTTTTAATATATAGGAGCTATATTATTTTTAATTTTGTAAATTGATAAGTTTTAGCTCTTAAATCAATGCCCCAAGGAGGAATTTTTAGTTGGTTAGGGTATATCTCCTTCGTGATTTTAAGTACAACCTCTTCTTCAACATCCTTAGCTATTTGATACTTCTTTGTTTCCTTGACAATTATGTTACGCAAGGAAGTCCAAATGATTTTTTACCAATCTATAACTCCATATTGGGGTAGTGGATGGATTTTGATAACTTGTGTCTTTACCTTCTTGCTTAAGAAAGTGACAATGGTTTCCTAGGATAAAGTGGTGGATGGTATGGGGAGAGTGATTTAGCTAAATGAGACATGAATTTGGGGAGTGTTCATGGCTATTTAAATATTCTTATATACACTTTTCCTCTTAAATCATTTGACTATAGTATTTTAATAATGAATACTAGAAGTGGCAATGATGGAATTAGATGGCATGGGGGTATAAGATGGATCAAAAGTAGTGGAGGATGGAGCAAAAATGTTGGTGACTAGAAGTTGATTCACAATCAAATATACTACTATTGACCAAAGTGAAAAAGGAGAGTTACCATAGACCTATACCTTCTACTTCATTTAAATATCAACCCAAGGACATAGACTTGATAGGATGATGTCACTATATATGCACACTCAATCTTCTAATTTGACCTTCTATTCATTTTGATCTAAGATGTTGAAGTCATGCAGTAAATGAAATGTGATAAATTGAACATAAACATAATACTATGAAATAAGCATTTAACATTGGAAGCTTCCTTAAACAAATCTAAGTAAGAATGTAAATCACACAATTTAGAAATAAAACACACAATGTATAAAGAAATCAAATAACATGCTTAACTATTTAAATGGGTTGGATTATTGTTACAAAATTCTAAAGGGTGCCCTTCCTCCTTTTGAATCTATCTTAAATCCTTCTCACAACACTAAAATGAAATTAGAAATAATTGTTCATGTTAATAAAAAATGTAGTAATGAATTGCTATAGGAAATTAAAATAATAGTTACTTGATAAAATGTACTTATAATAATCTCTAATCAACATATATTGTATCTCAACTCTATTTTTAAACATATATATATATCATAGAGGAGATTACTTTATACAAAAATATATATATTCTAATCTAAGAAACATTCAACTTAGAATAATTGAAATTAGCTCATTTTACTAAAGTCATCTTTCATCTGAACTCTACAACATTATTATAGGACAAACAAACTTGTTTCATTCTTCAACCACTTATTTATTGAGCTCCATGGAGGTTATAGTTGTTTTAATGATTCATTTGAAAGAGGAACCAAAATATGTTCATCCATGGCTTTGGTCACATAGTGGATGTAGGATAGTCCATGCGATGAGATTTCATTGCTACAGGATGTTCCATGTTATATACCTATTTCTCCAAAACATCCTTAAAACACATTATAGAAAAATAATACTAAATAAATAGATAAATATCATATGTTTTATTATAATACATAATTCTAACTATTCAAAGAGTATGGAAATGAAATGCTAATTATAGAATTATATCAATTTAAGGAAGGAAAATTTATGGGAAAGCATGGAAAACAAGAAGGATGAGTGCAATAGATGAGGACAAGAGTAAGATATTTATAGGGCTCATCACACCCCCCAACTTAATACAATGCTCAACCTCAAGAAATAAACTTGTTCATTCCTATTTCATAAACAACTCTAAAATCCATGGGGTCTATGTCACCACTAGAAAGGTGAGCATAAAATCCATGCCTCTATTCAAATAGCTGCCAAATTTTGACCTCCTTGGTTTCATCCAATGGGGATTTATCATACCAGTCTTGAACAAGATACAAGAACAAAGAGAGCTAGAATTTGAGGTTCAGTAAGTGAGATCCCATTTCAATTTCAAGAACAATATATTTTATGATCCTATTAAATATTGCTTTTAAGTTGAAAGGGGAATTTGGCTCTCTTTCTTGGTGTAAGAGTGAACTCATTCCATCATTCAATATAAGAATCTTTGGTTTTAGGACCAAAAGAAGTTCTCAATCCCAAATAAAAATCTTGGGCTTCATCACAATTATTCATAAACCAAGTTTTGACTTCATTTTTTAACATCATATTATCCCATTTTATCAATACAACATCAGGTGCCATTGACTCTCTTCTCATAAACAACTAGATTTCACTCTCCTTTTTCTAATATTTATCTACTTATATTATTCTTCTTTGCTCATTTAAAAAATATGATGAAAATTCCTTTAGTTAGACATCTCTAACATATAGATTAAGGTTTCATTCCCTATCATAAGGAACAACATAATTATGAAGGTAGAACTCACACAATTATGACAATTCTTCCTGTGAAATTTCTTTATAGATAGAAAATAAGGAGAAGGGATCAATTAATTCATGAGGCATGTCACAATAAATTCTCATAAATTTAAACTTATGCCATTTGTCCTCAAGATAAACTAAATAAACTCTTGCAGAAGGCCTATAGTCAAGGAGGTCTTGGGTAAGACTAGCTATATCTTCAATTTTCTACTTCATTCAGATATTCTTTATTCCTTTAACCTATTCTCTTCTTTTAATGTCTTATTTTCTTTTCTTAATGCCTTCAAAATTTTAGACTGACTATCCCTCCAATTCATATATTTAGAAGATATTTCAAATAAGGAATGATACTTAACTTCTTAGGTAGTTTTAGGATATTCCTGTTGATTTAACTCTATAAAAGGTTATGAAATAATGCCTATATGATGGTCTTTAGTGGAGGACTATAACTAAAAATATATTACATCAAGTGTATCTAGTCCTCCTCAAGACTGATCCTATAGATTATTTATTAGTCACTCAATTTCCTATAAGGCTTACTCTAGATTAGGAAATTCCACTTGTCTAGTAGTTTGATCCATTTTTTTCTTCTTTCTACATTGGTTCCTCTTATATCTTTAAAAAATTGTGCTCTACTTGTTTTGCCTCCTAATTGTATTCTGGATAACATTCTTCCATATTTGTTTTAGCCTCTAGAGACTCATCATTGCTATCAGTATGTTTTTATCTAGATTTTTCCATTAATTTCAATAATAGAAGAAGGTTTAGTTCTTATTTTTATTCTCAATCTATGGGATCTACGAAGAGTGGAGGTTACCTTGGCCTTTTTGGGAGTAGGAAGAAGTTCCTCCTCATATACCTCTGAATTAGGATAGAGAATGAGTTTCTTCCTTTTTATTTTGGATTCCACACTTATGGAAGTCCTTCTATCAATCCTTACTATTGGTTATTATGTGGCTATAGAAAAATCTCCTTCTGTAGGTTATTGTGGACCTATAGGAAGGTCTCCTTCTTTAGGTTCTTTTAGAGCTATAGGAAGGTTTTTTATTGTAATTTCTTATGGGGTTGAAGGAAGGCATTATTTTGATATCTATTCTTGTACCTCCAATTCCTTGTCTATTTCATTTCCCTATTTATCACTTTCTATATTTCTTGGTACTTGGAGAAATTATTCTCAACTTATACTGGGTCTAGTCCTTTGTAAACAGTCTTGAACAATCAACTAGATTAAACAATGATTGGAAAGAGCTTTCGAATTACCTTTTTGAAATTCTTTCACTATTTTTGTGTTCATGTGGAGAAAAAAGTTGGGGATTTTTATCTCTATACTATGCCATAAATGATTCATGAATTTTAAGTTAATGCCATGCAACATAGAATACCTCCCTTCATAAGTGAAATATTTATAGATGAACCCAATAGCTTTAGCCCATCTTCACAGTAAAGATAACCATGTAGTGCCCTATTTTGAAGTTTTTAGGCTTTCATTTCTTTTGATGAATTTTTTCCTCTCATTTTCAACATCAAATTTTTCTTGCCATGCCTCCCCTATTCATATAAATCATAGTACTCTAATAATGATGGTTTATGTTAGCTTTATATCCATTCCTCTTACTATTGATAGTTTGTTATGCAATGAGCCAAAAAATTATTCTATAATTCCTTGATGCAAGGCCTGTATCCTCTCAAAATATTTTCCCCATCCTACATTTTGGAATAGGGCCAAGATGTCAAGGCTAGTGGTTAAAGGAGTGATATCAAGTAGTTCATGTTTAAGCAAGTCCCCTCCCATATTGTGAGATGAAATTTGAGTTACAGATCTATGTTATTACAATAAGGGTTTTATGGATTTGGAAAAATGTTTATGATTTTTGCTATGGGAGTAAAATAATATATTTGAATTATGTCAAATATCCCCCAACTTAAATTTTTGTTTATCCTCAAGGGACAAAACTGACATGTACAAATTGCTCATGGAAATATCAAAGGGTGGAATTAGTAGTGTATCAAAGGTCACATTAATCATTGAAGGAGAAGATATGGTGAGTTAGCATGATAATAAGATATGGTGGAATGTTTATAACTTTAAGACCCATCATCTTAATAATAATTAAAATTTATGACATGAAATAAATTTAAAATAATTACCTTGTAACTTGTAGCCATACCTTTCATTAATATGTAAATGATGATTCAAAGTGGAGGTCTAGCATGTGTTTTCATTTTATTGGGATTAAAATACTTAATGAGAATAGAATGAAAGATGGAATGATAAGACTACATCTGGTAGCAAGTAATGTTTCTTGTAGTAACAAGGTTTTCATCTTGTATCAAGAAGTGTTTCCTATAGTAACATTTTTTTCATCCTATAGCAAGAAGGAAAATTTATTTTTACTCCAAGGGAATGAAAAAGCAAGCAAACAAAAATGAAAAAAAAAATGAATGACTTATTCTTGGCTTTAGGAAGATTTTATTCTTCTTCAAAAATATTAGAGAAGGGTTGAGATAAATACCCTTCAACTACAAGAATAGGTTGATTTAATTCATGAAGAAGTGATGGATGTTGTTCTTCAAAAATTCAGTTAGTGTTTCCTTAGAAAATGTTTTATTATACAACTTGAGCCTGTGGCTATTAACAAGAATTTATAACCTAATAAAATTAATGGTCATGAGATTTACAACTCTATTATCAAAAACTTTTTTGATCTCATAAGGCCCAAGCCATTTAGACTATAGTTTTCCTTTATGATTCTTGTATTTAGAGTCAAGAAATAGTTCCCACTCACTAGGTTACAAATTATTAGTTTTGATGTTTCTATCATGCCAACCCACACATTATCCTTACATTATTATAGTATGATGAAGTGCTTTCTTTCATAGTTCATCAAGTGCATTCAGTTGCATGATCTTGTCTTGTTGAGCTTGGGAAATATCCAACACCAAATCAATTGTGGTCATTAATGTTTTATGTTCAAACTCAATGGGAATAATAAGATGTTTACCATAAACTAATTCATATGAAGTGAAACTAGTTATGGTTTTATATGTGATTCTATAAGCCTAGACTGCTTTTAAGAGATGAGTTGACCAATATTTTCTATGCAGGTTGATAGTCTTAATGAGTATATATTCTAATTATCTATTTTTCACTTCCACCTAACCATTTTAATGAGGATGGAAAGTGGTAGACTTTTTGTGCCTGATTTCATATTTATTGACCAAGGTAGCTATGAGCTATGATGTGAACTATGGGATTTGATATGTGATAATTTATCTTGGTACTCTATATCGGGTGAATATTTATTTATATAATAACTCAACTACTTTCTCATCTCGAGTATCTATTAAGTATTTATCCTCTACCCATTTTATGACATAATCAGTGCACACTAATATATATTCCTTAATATTGGATTTAGGATCAACAAGACCTAAAAAATCTAGTTCCCATTTGTCAAAAGGTTCTAGAACCAGTTGTGGTTGTAATGGAATTTCATCAGAGTGAGTTGGTTTTCTCATATAATGGTATTGATCACATCTATGGGTATATATCACAACATCCTTATGCAAAGAAAGCCAATAATATCCAATAGTGAGTAATTTCATAGCATTCTATTTGGAAATAAAATGACCCCCATAGGGTTCATCATGGTAGGATCTAAGAATTTTGTAAGCTTCATCTTATCATAACTAAATCTAGTCTAGTGATAAAGAGATATCTTGAGATCCAAGAATAATGTATGCTCTTTTAGATCATATATTTTTTTCTAAGTGAGAAATGTTATGGTAGTGCTTATATATTAATATAGTTAGCAATATCTATGAACCAAGGAGGTTGAATTATTACCAAAAATAAATATTTATCAAAAAAAGAATCATTAACAATAGGACTATTTTCATCATTTTGAAATCAAGATAAAAAATCTACTACTACATTATCCTTACCTAGTTTATCCACAATGGTAATATCAAACTCCTATAGAAAAATAAACCAATGAATTATCCTAATTTTTATAGTAGGTTTGTTCATTAAATACCTAATTACTACATAATCTATGTGGATGAATAATTGGTAACCTATAATGTAGTGTCAAATTTTGTTGATAGCATAAATGATGACAAGAAATTCCTTCTCTATTATAGTGTAATTGATTTCAACCGCTTGAAGATTATTGATAATAAAATATATTAAATAACTTATAGATTCATTTTTTTGGCCAAGGATATCTCCTAAAGTGATGTCAAATGCATCTATGTGGATGTGAAAAGGTTTCTTCCAATCAAGCCCTCTCAGAATAAGAGTTGTTATGAGAAAGTCTTTAAGTTGTTGAAAGGGATTTTAGCAATCATTAGTCCACATAAATTCAACATCCTTAGTAATCAACCTCAATAATTTGGTGGTAATTTTACTGAAATATTTGATGAATCATCTATAATAATTAGAATGTCCTAAAAATATTCTAATATCATTATGCTTCTTTGGTGTGGGTAGATCCTTAATGATACTTATCTTTGTTTGGTCAACTTAAATTTCAGTAGGGGATATGTGATGTCCCAACACAACCCCTTAAGTCATCAAAATATAAAATTTTTCATTGATCAAAGATAATTTGTGGTCTTAGAAGCATTAAAGAAATTTCTCAAGGTTGGTTAGCATTTCTTTGAATGTCTATCCATAGACTATGAAATCATCCATGTAGATTTCAACATAGTCATGGGAGAGATTAGAAAATATGCTCAAAATATACCTTTGAAAAGTTTTTGTGGCATTAAAAAGATCAAATGGCAAGATGGCATAGGCATAGGTTCCCTAAGGGTAAGTAAAAGTGGTTTTATCTTGGTCTTTTAAAGCAATTCATATCTTATTATAACCACTATAGCCATCTAAGAATGCAAAGTACCTTTTCCATGCTAATGTATATAACACTTGATCAATAAATGGAAGGGGAAAATGATCCTTCCTATTAGTACCATTCAATTCTCAGTAGTCAATGTAAATACACCATTTTCCCCCTTTTTTTAAGGATAATGACTAGGGGAAAGACCCACTGGCTATCTGAAATAGGATAAATAAATCATATATCCAAGAGTTTTTACAACTTAGTTTTTATAATATTTTTTATTATAGGATTCATTCATTTTTGGGGTTGGTGAATAGGTTTGCATTCTTATTTAATGTAAATGTGATGCATGCATAAATATGGAGGTATTCTTCTCATGTCATGGTAATCCTAAGAAAATGTTGTTGTGTGATTTCTTAGCATTATAAGTAACTAACTTTCTTGCTAGCGTGTTAAATAGATGTTGATGTTGAGAGGTTTATTTGGTAGAATGTCTACTTGCTTTGTTAAAGAGATCATGGTTTCTATGCTAGAGATTAAAGGAGCATAGTTGAATTTATGGGGAATCAATTGATGAAATGTCTAGATGTCTCTTACGGTTTCATTAAAAAAAATCTCAAGAAAGGTATTATGAAGAGGGAATTGTGTACATTTCAACAATTTGGTGGCTACATGATCCTGTTAATTGGTGTTTTACAAGATACTAGTAAGGATAATGTCTTCTTCTTGTGCCTATAAAGCTGGACTCTAGTTGATTATACAAAAATTATATAAGGATAAAAATTACTCAAAGCCATTGATCCAAGGGGTTAGGCCATCATTCTAGGGAGGTTTAGTTGGTGGATACAAAACCAATTTCTTGGTGTCACTTCCATTGGAAATTAGTATTTTTCTTGATCTATAGCCAATAAAAGCATCATCGATGGCTAATAATGGGTGGCTAAAGATGAGAGGATAACCACCCAATTTTATTTTTGTCTAAAAGATAATAAATTTTGATGGATATTTCCAAGAGTCCATAGTGATAACAAGGTCCTCAATAATACCCTCAGGCTTAACTATTGATCTATCAGCCATCTGGAGGATGGTGGGTGTTGGATGAATAACGATAAGTTTTAGCTATTACATGGTCTCCTTGGTCATTGCATTGATGTTTGAACCTAATTTAATTAAATTATATGAGATGGGTTGGCCATAGATGCTAAAATTAATTATAGGACTTCTCAGATAATTATATTTTGGGTGAACTATATTTCCCAACATAAAATCTATTAGTTAGCCAATGACCTGGACTATTTTAGGATCCTTAATCTATCTTCCCAATTTTTTCAAACATAGCTCTCTAAATCCTTATTTTAGATAGGAACATCCTTTATTTATTTAAAGAGTGGGATTTTTATTCACACATTCTTAATTTGTCCTAAAATATTGAATTTGAGCTCTAGTTTAGGATGTGATATGTTTAATCTCTCTAGAAAATGAGGATTATCAAATTATTTTTGATTTTTAGATGGAATTGGATCATGATTGGCCACAAGTGGATGTGGATTAGTATGAAGTAGAGCTAGTTCAAAGTGTTCTAGTGATTTTTGGTAAGGTGGGTTGTGGAAGAATATGACCTGATCAAAGTTGAACTTGATTAATATCCAAGGTGTATGTTAAATATTACATTATTTCTATGTATTGTGTTGGTTGAACCAATTTATTGGTATGATTCGGGATGGGCTAGGTGTGTAATTTAGTGGTTTGAATGGGTTTCTAAGTGTTTATCATTATTACCTATTATTTTATTTGCTAAGGAAAGCCTTAATTACCTCTCCATTATTATTGACATAGATTAGAGGGATATAACCATTGCTAGTTTTGGAATTACCCAAGTCGAGGTTATTTTCCATTCTATTTCATCCATAACTGATTTTTGGGTTGCTACTAATTTATTTGGGACTAATTTTAATTGGGTATATTTTTCCAAGAACCATATTATGGATTATTTGAGAATTGAGAATTTGCAAACATAGAGTTTGGTGGCATACTTGATCTTTGTACCCATGGTTTTTGTTGATCCACAAAAAATGCTTGATTCTCATCTTCTCCTATGGAATGTTTCTCTATTATCTCATGATTATCCTCAATGATACTAGATACCCAAGATTTCATAGAATGGCATGTACAATCCACCTTTTTTTTTTCATTTAGGGTAATAGACAACTAAGGCTTTCTCAATTTATTCTTTCTTCCTCCATATATGTAAATGTATCAAGCTGAGTAGCTAGGTGGATAATAATGTCATTCTTCATGTCCTAGAGTATATTTATAACTTCACCTTTAGATAATCCTACTATAGATGCTATAGGAAGGGTTTTAACCCTAATTTTATTCATGGTTGATCTGGAGTAATTTGTACAAAGAAATATTACTTCATCAAAGGGTAGTGTAGAAACATCACCACCAGACATTAGATCTGTTACCTCCAAATGATCATCTCTAATCCATTTCAAGAATATCATCTTGAATTATTATTTATCCATTATGGTCTACTTAGATTTTTACAATCTAAATAAAAATCTCTCTATATATTCTTCTAATTACTTGTCATAACCTTGTGTCATTCTAAATATGTCATCTCTCCTATAGTTTTTCCCCTTAAAAAAGTCTTAGTATTTCATCATAAACTTCTCTTTCATTTTTCAACTAATATAAATGGCATCCTTTCCAAGTCCCATGAACCATCTAAGTGATATATCTTTGATTATTGTTAGAAACAATTTGAGTTTCTAAGCATCTTGATTATAATCATAGTTATGGCATAAGATGTCAAACTCAAAAAGGAATCTATTTGGATCCTCAAATGCTTTTCCCCTAAGTTAGGGAGGATAGAGTGAGGGATATTATTCATGGGTGTATTTTCATCAGGAGTAAAAATAGGAAATTCAAAATTAGTAAACTCATTAGAAGTGTTTTCGTCATGGTGATCCCCCATAAATACTCTTTGTGTTGGTAGACTGGAGGTTGTTACTACCCACCACTCAAAATTCCTATAAATTATTTTATTTCTTGGGGTGTATAAGATGGATAATTTATCTTTTTTCTTAATAATTCATGGATTATTATACAATGGGGATGGTGTGGAAGTGTCAGAAGATTCAACTAGTGTCTTAACAAAGAGTCTTTCTAAATTATAAGATTCTATTGGTTGGTGTTTCTTCTATGAGCAAGAATAGCCTTGAATGCCTCTTTAGCAAGAAAGTTGGGTGATAGAGGGAACCAAACTTTGTATTACTAAGTATGAGGTGATAAGGTGGGAATTATCAAAGGTGATACATGTGGGTATCTTACAAGGGTATGAACCTCCTCAAGGTCTCCAACTTGTGCTATCAATCCAACCAGAAACTCTTCCTTCTATACCTCTTCTACTAACAACTGTAAGTGATCTTCAAGAATTCTTTTATGTACCTTTGTTATTATAGGATAAATTTATGATATTGTATAAATGATTTATGATTCAAAAAATATATTCCTATATATTCCCATTTAATTTTCATATGTCAACCATTATTTTACAACTTTTTTCCTTCCCTACCTACACGAGGTTAGTAATATGGGTTTTTTTTTTTTAAATTTCCATTATCCTACTTGAAAAAAGGAAAATTTAAACTATGAAATTAATAAATATTTAATATAAATAACAAAAATATTTGTAAATAAAAGTAATAAATATCAAAAAATAATTAATGTCAATATTTAAGATTATAAGTGTGTGGTATCCTTCCCCAACAACAATGACAAAAGTGACTTGTAGTTTATTCACAATCAGATATAGTTTTCTTGACCAAAGTGAACAAGGATAGTTAAAATATAACTATACCTTATACTTAATTTTAATGTCAATCTAAGGATCTAGACTTAATATGATGATGTCACTATATGTGCATACTCAATCTTCTAATTTGACCTTCTGCTAATTATTATCTAAGATGTTGAAGTCATGAAATAAATGAAATGTTGGAAATTAAACATAAACATAATACTATGAAATAAATGTCTACACATTAGAATATTCCTTAAACAAATCTAAGAAAGAATGTAAATCACACAATTCAAAAATAAAACACATAATGCATAAAGAAATCAAATAACATGCTTAACTATTTAAATGGGTTGGATTATTGCTATCGAGTTCCAAAGGGGGCCCTTCCTCTTTCTAAATTAACTTCAATCCTTCCTCTCACAACAATAATTGGAACTCATAAATGTTTGTTCATATCAATAAAAAAATATAGTAATGAATTACTATAAGAAATTACAATAATAATTATTTGACAAAATGTACATCTGATAATCTCTAGTCAACATCTACCATATGTCAAATCTTTTGTTACAAACATATATATACCATAGAGGAGATTATTTTATACAAAAAAATATATATTCTAATCTATGAAAATTTTTACTTAGGACAACTAAAATTGGCTCCTTTTTATAAAGTTATCTTTCATGTGAATTCTACAACATTGATGTAGAACAAACAAATTTATTTCATTATTCAATCACTTCCTTATTGGGATCCATGGAGGTTATAGTTGTTTCTAAAAATTGTTTGAAAGAGGAGTCAAAATCTATTCATCCATGGCTTTGGTCATGTAGTGGCTGTAGGATAGTTTGTGTGATGAGATTTTGATGCTGCAAGCTGTTATATACTATATACCTATTTCTCCAAAAAATCCTTAAAACACATTAAAGAAAAATCATCTTAAAGAAATAGATAAGTATCATACATTTAATCATAATACATAATTATAACTATTCAAAGAGTATGGAAATGAAATGCTAATTACAATATTATGGAAATTTAAGGAAGGAAACTTTATGGGAAAGCATGGAAAATAAGAAGGATGAGTATAATAGATGAGGATAAGAATAAAACATTTTTGGGGATCATTAGGTGAAATCCTTCTCAAATTTTTGATTGAGTAGAGGAAATTACAAGAAATAAGAGGAGGTTAATGGATCATTAGAGATAGAAGTGATAACTTCCACCTTGGGAGTTTTCAACACATATGAAATTGATACAAAACCAAAAATAGGAATAGAGGAAGAAATAAGGGAAGTGGTCTCTAAAGGATGAGCCTTTGTACCTATTTTTCCCTCCATATTTGGTTCTTTCCCTTTTTTGTCCTCGATACTAAGATCCTTATCTCTCTCTAATGCTAAATCTTCATGAACATCTTATTTTGCTTCTTCCATTTCTAATTATTGAGGCATTATGAGAAAACTTTGAGATTGGTCTATTTTAGGTCTACCTATGGGGGGGGTCTTAGGATTAATATTGTATAAAATGGTAGTCTTAGGATATAATGAGGATACTTTCTAAAATGAGGAATCTATTCTAGCTATGGCTACCTCTGAAGATGTAGACTCTTATTCTTAGGGGTAGCTATAGGCATTTGAATCACATTAGTAACTGGGTGTTCTTATCCTTGTCCTTGTCCTTCCTCATCAAAAGAATCTAGTTTGATGGGGTATCTTTGAGCTCCCCTAAGATCATTTTCACTCACTCTTGGTTCCTTTTTAACATCTCTTAACTTGAAAGGAAGTCCATGTGAAGGATCTCCTTATTCCTTAGACTACTCTATTATCTTGCTTTTTCAAAAGTCTTAGGATGTCCATCTTGGAAAGAGTGGAATTTAATTATGTAATTAAATAATAGTGATTTAAGGTTCCTATTGAATCAAACTTAAATTATTATCCTTAAAATAGGTAACCCTTGCCCTTTCTAATACCTCATCATCATTCTATGCGTTCATGAATAAAAAGCCATAATCATAATGGACATGTTGGTAGTTGATACCAAGGCCCTAAATGTGTTTCCATATGGCACCATGAGGATCTCAATCCATATGTGGTATAGTAGGGAAGTGATAAATATTTAATTTATTTCTTATGTCTCCAAAGTTCCTCCCTAATGTGTAGACCATCATATTAATGACCATATGGTGCCCATAAAATGTGTTCTTATTTTTAGTTTGGTCCTCCTCAATGCTCCACCAAAGCTAGAAAGTAATTTCTTACTCCACCATTTTGTCAGCAACATAATTTGGGATGCTTAAGGGTTTAACTTTGTGTTTTTTTATTATGATAATAGTATAATCAAGATACAAAAAATAATCACCTTCTATAGATAGTGTTTTCACAATGCTTGCTTCAAACATAGGCATTGGAGACCCATGGATTACTTACCATACCTATGGATAAATATCCCCAGTGATCTAAAATATGTTCCTATTAGATGCATAAATATGTATAAATTAGAAATGGTCACAAATACAATTCTTGATACAGTCAGTGGCTAGGATCCATAGCCCACTGAGGACTTTATACAATTTTCTCATGATAGCAAAAAAAATAAGACATCATATAGAAGTGGGCCACTAGAGTGGGGCACTTATCCTTATGAATGACCTATTCTCTTAGATGGTAGCTTATAATTTCACCCAAGTTCAATGCTAAATCATTGGTCATCATCATATGAAACAATGATACTCAATCCAAGTTGAGGAAATGGATGTTGGGCATGTCGTAGAGCCTATTAATTAGTGCCATGAAAATCCACAATGTTATCCTAAATTTGTTGATAATAATGGGATTCTTACCTTTATATGTCATGGTTTCTATGGGGATAAGACATGAAGTCAACACTTTTTCCATAAAATTAGCTTAATTCCATGAAACTAGCCTATGTTTGTCAAAATAAGCATTTGGTGATGGTAATGACAAATACCTCTAAAAATTTGCTCCAAAAATGTATGCTATGATTATTTGGTTATCCATATGGTGTAAAAAATTATGTTGTTTAACTTTGCCTATGAAAAATAAGTCTTAGAGGAGGTTGATTCATGGCATCACCTCAGGTTTGGCCATGAATGAATGTAATCCTTGTCCCATAAGTGATATAAAGTTTATGATGAATAGTCAATATAAATGAGATAGATTTCCATATAGTAAAAATATGTTAATAAAATAGACAACATCCAATAATTCAAAGTAGTTGGCATACCTATTATCAAAAATGGTGGCATCGTAAACTGCATCTATGAATTTTTTGGAATCCTTAATAGGAAATAGCATTGGTGGTAGTGTTATTTTAAAGGCCTTAGATGAAGATGCCATTACTATTACATGTTATTATTGAATTTTGTCTACATGTTTTATGAATAATTATTCTTTTCACTAGTTAATAGTTTGGTTGCAGTAATCTCATAAGTAGCTAGGGATTTTCTTGCATAGGATAATAGTTGAGTTT